>QBDW01001276.1:0-13916 GCA_003261595.1 Maconellicoccus hirsutus
TGAAGTTGATGGAGTGTAGGGCTGACATTGTGTAGGAGAGGAAATGGAAATCGCGGAGGTGAGGGGAGGCTAGTCTCAACTCTTCCTTTCAAATTTCTTTAAAAATTCAAAGTCCCTGATGTGGAAATATCAGTCTCTTTGTCGAGGTATCTCTCTTCATCTTTCTACTGCGATATTTCTCCCCAATTTAACAAAATTGCTGTTCGTTTCAAAATTTGAAAAATTGGTCAAGAGAAATATTCATGACGAAAAGGGATATTTTGACAAGTTTGTTTACCATTACTAAGTAGATTTATGCGTAAATTCATCATACCCTCCTTTCACCCCCCCCCCCCATATCTTAGATTTGGTGAAAAAGTAAAATAGCGTAAAATCTAGGATGACAATTTTTTAAGATAATTTCCCCCAATCAGTGTTAAAAAACGTGAACAGCGATTTTGTCAAATTAGAAGAGATACTGTGATAGTGAGGGGAAGAGGGGATTTGATATAAAGAAACTTACCAATTTCACACACATCACTTTGAATTTTGAAAAAAATTTGAAAACGGAAAAATTAACAGGAGCATCGAATAATTCTCTTTTTCCCACGTTCAACTACCTGTTCAAAATTTTTCACGTTTGAAAAAATATTAAATATTTTCCGCAAAAATAGACACAATCGAAAATAATATTCAAGTTGGCGTGAAAATTCACCGACAAAGCTACTCTCTTCCTGCACATATCCCAATCTCAACCATTTTCTCTCTTACTCCCCCTCCCCCGCGAATAAAACGGCCTCATACGGTTTTGACATTCGTACTCGCACGTTCCAAAATCCAGGTACACCGCAGCACCACATTGTCTAGCGCAGCGTGAATTACGCCATTGTTTAGCTCCGGCTTTCCGTCATTTCTACGCGAACTGTTGATTTGACACCTATACCATCGTAGGTGGTTACTTAAAATACTCGAAGAACTTGCGATAATTAGTCAGCCGGAGTATTATGCTAATTAAGGGGCCACGTTGTCAGTGGCATTACCCGAATTTGGGTAATTTTCCGATTGACGGCGTACTCAAGACTGTCGTAGGTGTTGAAAATACACGGAACGTCAGTCACCACCGACGTGTATTTTTTACGGCGATGGAATAAGAGAAGGGTGAGTGAGGGGGGGGGGCGAATTACTTAACCATATCGAAAATCGTACATACGTACGTTATAGGCGTCTGGATGCGCGATTTTTTAACCACCTCGTTGCATCGCGAATACACCGAACTTGATGGTTTGACGTCACATAGAGACGTCTCATTTCTTACGCTTGACACTACGGATCCGCCCCGCTGTACAAATGGCCGCGGTAAAATAATGGTAAAAGTTTTAAAAGGCTAGAAACGCGAAGCAGGCGCTCGGCGTAACCGTAGGAAAAATTAATTGGAATTCGGCTACAGGTGTTACGGAGACGCAGAAATCAGTCGAGTCGAGCTGCACACAACGGCGTGAAACTCGATAATTTATGACTTTTTAGTGGTACGTTACGTGTGTACGTTCGTCTGCGTGCAATTCTGACGTTTCGTTGCCGGCTAAAAAATGACTTTTTTTCGCGCCCAACGCGTCAGCCGGATATATTATAACGCGTTCGAGATATATTGAATTAATTCCAATACGTCATGCAGTAGTCATCGACAGATATGAAAATGTCAACTGTATTCGACGTACCGACGCCGGCAGCATTCCTCCGTCAAACGAATTCAATACGTACTCACACAACCGAGCACCCCCGGAGGTATTTCCGAACCGTGCCAGACGCTTGTATACTTTTTGTCAAAGATGTCGAATCGTTTCGCTAGGTGCCAAGTTTCCCTGTATGCAAATACACGCTTTTTCTTTTGCGCCATTGTGCAATACGTATTTGTTGTGCTGTTATTAAATTCGTTTAGACCATTGATTTCGCGACGATGTTGTTCGCCGCGTCGCGCCAACCTCACATTTTCCACGTATACCAGTCCGTACCGCGTCTACGCCCGATAAAACACTCGGTCGACATCAGGTGAACGCGAAAATTTGATTTTCAACTTTTCCCCGCACTTCGGTCGATGCCAGTAGATTACGGATCCTTCGTATTCCCCTCCTGCACATCAAGTACAACTTTCTCGAGTACCAATTAAACTCGAAATCAGCCCTGTTGTCTTTTGTGAAATCCTCATCCGATACCTATGGAAATTTTTCGTTACCTTACCCTCCACCCCCTTCTCCTACCTCCACCGCCGTACAAAATGGTAATACGATCTCCACTCTCGATTTCCGCGTTCGCGTCGATTTTCAAAAACAACAAAGCCCGAATGAACAGCAAACTCCAAGATCGGTGAATTGTTTTAAAAAATACCAAACAACTAATGAATTTAGTTCAGCGTTTTCGATTCTTTTATTTTTATTTTTGATATTACTACCAAAGAAACGGTTATTGGGGTTTTTTCTTTCGACGACGATATCATTTCTTGTAATATCGCTCGTATTTTTTTTATTTAGTTAAAATAAAAACAAAGAATAAAGCCTGGTGAAGCTCGAAAAATGGGAATTTTCCATTCGAAAATATTTCAGAAATTTCTAAATACGGAAATTATCAAGAAAATATTTCCCCGTGTATTAAAAAAAAAAAAAATGTAAATATGAAAGATTCAAATATGTTGTAAAATAACGTAATAATTTCCACGCAGCAATTCACCACTCAAACTGTAATTTCACGAAATTTTCTTCAATTTGGTAGCATTTTTATCAAAATTTTCCAAAATGAAAGAATTTTAAGTAGTTTTTCGCGTCGTTCAAATTACGAAATATTTTGATATAGTACGTTTGATGAAACCCCCTTTTTTTTTTCGCTTAAAAAATTGTGCGTAATTTGTGAATTTATAATCAAAATTCAATTTAATTGTTGATTTTATATTCATAAATTTCTCAAGTAATCGGTTACGTATAATTCATATAGAAGTTGCGTATAAAACACATGACGTCATTAACACGAATTAAACGATTTTTTTCATTAATACAAAAATTTTTTATTAAAATTGTAGAGAAAGTATGGAAGCAAAACTTTAATTTTTTAGATAATATCTACGAACTACCGACTAAAAGGGGACCAAGGGAAGTGGAACGTGGCAAAATTCATCGATGAATTGCTTCGTGCCAGTTCCTGCCAAAATATTCTCATTGTTTTCAAGTCATATCTCTTTGTCTTGATGTTATCAAATTGTTTGGTAATTTCAATCGATGACGTCATCATTAACCAACGTACAAATCGATAACGTCAACTGTAATCTTTTACAAGGGCAACGTCATTTTCAAAAGGTATCTTCAACTTCACTTAATAAACAAATTCGTCGATGAAAAAGTGTTCGAAATTTTTCATTAATGTGTTCAAGATGGTTGATGACGTCATCATTTACCATTTGTATTTGAAGAACTTTGAATCGCAAGAATCAAAGGTATGATCAAATTTTCAGTTCAATCACTACATTTCCGTTAGTTTTTCCATCGTTATCTGTAATTCTGATATATGATGACGTCATCAATTTTTAATGCTGGTAATGCGCTACTACTAAATAGGATGTTGACCGTTATATACATCAGAAAAAATTTCAAATGCGAATCAATGACGTCATTAAATTTGATTCAAAAACGTATCCACGTTTAATAACTTTTCACATAACTGTGGATTTTCTGAATTTTCTTCCATTAAAATTCATTTTCAATAATGTACAATTAAAAAACGTAAAAAAAATTTTACAACTGTTCAAAAATTCTTCAAAATTAAGACAAATTTTAACATTTTTAAATAAATATCTTACGAGTGCGTCGAAATGATCAAAACAGAAGAAATGAATCAGTTCAATAAGAACACGACTTTGTCTACCAATCACGTTGCAGAACATTAGCGCTCCTAGTTCAGTATTTCGAACCATTTTATGGATATATCTCACATATTCATTGGGTTTTTAGTGATGAATAAAACATTTTGAGAGATTTCAATTCCATAAATCTTTTCATAAATATATTTCATGAAAGTACTCACCTCCTTCACAGAAGAACGAGAATATTGACGATAGCCACATTTCTACTTTCACTTCAACATCAAGCCATATGAAATCTTGCGCTGTAAAGAAAAAAGAAAAAATTCAGACCATTTACAGAAAAAATCAGGAAATCTTCTGCTATAACAAATACAAAAATCAGACCATTTACGAAAACAATCAACCCAAAACCGAAATAAATCATTCAAAAGCCCGATTCTCCGTCATCTTTATCGTTTCCTACCTTATCATCTCGTCAACCAACAAAACCACGATGAAACCACAACACGCCACGTAGAACCCAAACCTGCCTATCCCGTTCGTATAATAAATCCCCCAGAACACCGAACACAAACCTTTTACAAATATCAAACTGCATCTTCAATAAAAAGCTAGACAATCGAAGACGACGTTGCAAAACGGGAAAAAAATTTACAAAAAGATAAAAGAAAAGTAATGAGGATACGAGGGAAAATTTGTTGGAAATTCTCGTCTCTTTCTCGCTTATTTATTAGAAAAGAAAATCTCCTCGTTTGATATATTTATATACGCGATGGTGAACTTGCGACTGGTGGTGTTTCCTTCGGAACCTTTAACAATCATATGACCTGTTTTCTCTTAAACGAAATCAACCCCTATTTTTCTCTCGCAGGTACCGTCTTCGTTTTTTCTATAGTTTTCCTTTCTATACTTCGCGTCTCCTGTTTTATTTCCTTGACGCGAAATGTTACATATACAGGCTCGATATCAAGATCTCTTTTTTTCTCCACTTCCAAATGTTAAACAAAATGTAATGGGAAATTTAAAGCAGTTTTAACGAATGTATCGTGTTACTTAAGCAGATAAACCGTTTATATTTTAAAGTGTATCTTGCTTTTTTCCTGCCTCCTTTTGTTTCCTTATGTACGAGCCTTTTATATCCGACGTAATTTCTTTGCCTCTTTTTTCGGCATCGTTTAACGTACATCTTCTCCATTTCGACGTGAACGAGACATGATCTTATGACGAGAGCAATTACCGCCTCGTCTCATGTCCTCGATCAATCTTAATTCGCCAGCTAAAACTCGACGAAATGAAATTCTCTAATCGATAAAATATCAAGTATCTCGCACACGAACCGAAATAATTTCCACCGCGAATCCATTATTTGCATCTGGCATCGACCTTAAATCAATCCCCGACCGAAATTCCTATAACGAAAATTCCTCTTATAAAAATCCATCAACTTGCTTAGCGCTTGGTAAATCAAAACGTATCAACTCTAATGAAATTTCCATCCCGCGAGCGAGAAAAAAATCTCCACGAGTTAGTTCGGAAACTCCAAACCCCTAAATTATTTTTCACGTGTGTCCGAATAACTATCGATAGGCTACTTTTACGAGCGTTCTTCTATTTTACAACGTTCGTCGCCCGATTTACGATATTTTGCGACCGCGTTAACCTTTAATACGCAATTTTCGTCCGGCTTTTTGTCATACACTCGATAACTTTGACGGTCAATGATTTTCATCGTCGGTACGTGGCGAAGGTTAATATTCCGGCCGTCTCACTCGGACACTTGTATCCTTCCTTGAAACGTCTACCGTAATATTCGATCGACGTGTTTTCCCCGCTCCCTATCCACACGAATTTCCTTCTTTCGTCGAGCGAACGTAACGCCAAAGGTATTTCGACGAAATTCTCCGTTGTATCATCTTCGTGAAATGTATTTTTTATATCGTAAATTCGACGAATTCTGCCCACGATGACCTAACGAAATATTCGATTATTTAATAAGACGCGTGTTTACGCGAAAACGCGTCCCAATTTACGGTATTTTTAATTTACATTTCTACGAAGATGGACGGCAACAAAATGAGATTTTTTTCGAGTTGAATTCTTTCCGAATTTATTTTTATATTTTCCAAAAATATAATACCCGAAAATCGCCGAGTAGGTGACTAAGACGGAAAACAAACTTCGTAGGATAGTCGAGTGAAATTTTCCATTCTAAATTAAAACCGTAATTTATTCCCAGAAACGTGGGTGATATTCCTCAATATTTCATACTCACATATTAACTGAACGAAAGTCAAATAAAGAAAGGTAATAATACATCCTGTAATGTTCTCGATTATTGTTCTTTCAAAACAAATTTTCCACTTATTATGTGAGAATAAGTTGCCCATGATGAAAGAATACGACGACGCGACGGTTCATAAAGGACTTGAAAAGTTCGATTACATACGATAATTTCACCGAACGGAGTCAATTTATTTTAATCGAAAATGAACCTTGAATAAAACAAAAAAAAAACAAACTTTCCCAATACTTTTTAAAAGAAGACATGAAATTGCGCGAAAAGCATGCTATTCATAAAAAAATGCTACCATCACAAATCACAAAGCATGGAATTTTTTCCAATTTATTCCATTCCAACATAAATTTTTCGAACGAAGTATTTACAAAATATTACCGAGTAATTACAAAGTATTCACGAGTAATTACTAGAAATTACAGTGTGATTACGAAATATTTACAAGAAATTACCAAGTAATTACGAAGTATTTACATGAAATTACCACGTAATTACGAAGCACATATTTACAAGAAATTACCAGGTAATCGCAAAGTAATTACAAGTAATTACCAGGTAAT
Source organism: Maconellicoccus hirsutus (assembly GCA_003261595.1). Lineage (NCBI taxonomy): Eukaryota > Metazoa > Arthropoda > Insecta > Hemiptera > Pseudococcidae > Maconellicoccus > Maconellicoccus hirsutus. Next base: position 6,680 of record QBDW01001276.1, read on the forward strand.
TACGAAGTATTTACTAGAAATTATCGTTTGATTACGAAATATTTACGAGAAATTACCAGGTAATTACGAAGTATTTACATGAAATTACCGCGTAATTACGAAGCACATATTTACAAGAAATTACCAGGTAATCGCAAAGTAATTACAAGTAATTTCCAGGTAATTGCGAAGTATTTACTAGAAATTACCGTGTGATTGCGAAATATTTACAAGAAATTACCAGGTAATTACGAAGTATTTACATGAAATTACCGCGTAATTACGAAGCACATATTTACAAGAAATTACCAGGTAATCGCAAAGTAATTACAAGTAATTTCCAGGTAATTGCGAAGTATTTACTAGAAATTACCGTGTGATTGCGAAATATTTACAAGAAATTACCAGGTAATTACGAAGTATTTACATGAAATTACCACGTAATTACGAAGCACATATTTACAAGAAACTGCCAGGTAATCGCAAAGTAATTACAAGTAATTTCCAGGTAATTGCGAAGTATTTACTAGAAATTACCGTGTGATTGCGAAATATTCACAAGAAATTTGAAGTATTCACATAAATTTATAAAAGTTCAAACGACTTTATAATTGATTTCTCAATTTAAGGAGAATTTCTTCAATTTCTAAAAATTAATACAACAATTCCCTCTCAACATTTAAAAAACTATTCAGGCTACATCTCAACTCTCTTGGAACCTTTTCCAAGCAGTAAATAGTTAACGGCGTCATTCACTTGAACGAGCGTGGCATTAAATGAAACAAAAAACACGTGAAGGCAACAAATGTTGAGAAAAAAAAAATTGAAAAATAATCATCAGCAAATTTCGTACTCATTCTCTATAATCAGATTACCGAAAATATTCTTTCAACAAAATGATGTTTACGAACTCGGCCCACTACGGTTTTGTAACGCCAAAAAAAAATATTTCCTGTTCCCACAATTCAACCAATTAATTCACTTCGTCTTGGGATAAAAAGCCAAAACGTTTTCAAAAATATCCATAATACTCCATCTTCGATATTGACATAAAAACGCTAAAATCCGGAGGTTTCTTTAATTTATACAAACAAGAAAAAACACGAACTCATCGGCGTTTATTAAACCTTTACACTCGATCGGAGCCCGTTCGACGACCAGGAGTTTTCACGTGGAAAAAATAATAATTACCCGAGGTAAAAAGATACCTCGGTATTAATCGTTTATTTACACGTGCTTTTACCATTTTCGCTGTATAAATATCGATATAAAATCAACATATTCGTCGAAATTAATTGAAGTCATTTACAAAACCACGACGAGCTCTTTGGAATTACGCAAAAGGCGGGAAATTAATTTCAACGCTGCTTTTTCTCCGACGCCGCGAAACCCTTCTTCGGAAACGTTCGGGGTCGTTTAAAAAATAACATTTAAACAATTTCTGTAACCCTTTTTCGAGTGAAATCGCTCTCTGAAAAACGTTTAATAAATCGAAACGTTGGTTTTTTCAAAAGAAAAGCCGACGAGTATTAAAAAGCACCGAAGTACGGCGCTTTGGAGTGAAAAGGGTGAAAAACGAGGAAATATAATACAATATCTTCATAAGTACCGGTAACCGAGTTAATAGCATTCGTCGGTTGTAATTCTTAAATAAACGAATTACCCACGAAGAAAGCTCGCTGTTTTATTGTTTCACCTTTCATCTCGCGTCACCGCCATGCCGAACCTTTAATTCCTTCAAATCCGTTCATATCGAGGTTCCGAAGAGGAAATCAAAACGGTTTGTGCGATTACAAAAAAAAAGCCGCTTCGCGTTACCGAAATAAAAAAAAAGCCACCGCCGTCCTTCAGAACACGACCATCTTAAGGTAATGAAATTAGATCTATTTACTCGTATACTGTATCGCGCAAAAGCCCATCTGCGCTTTGCGAAAACCGAAGGAGGAGACAAATCGAAATAAACCTACGTTTTATTGAAAACTTGTGCACGAGACGAAGATGGCGCGCAAAAAACCCTCTAGGTTCTGCTTTTTATCGAATGAAGCCCACTTAATTCCACGCTTTTCTTCTTTTGTTACTTTTGCACTCACATTTATTAAAGTACTTATTTTTCCTTTTTACCTTGTTAATGAAGAGTATCCCTTCACCGCGAGCCTCGTCTGAAACCTCGTTCATTTTTTCCTATATCTTTGTATACCTCGTATATGCTCCGTTGGTCTTTTTTTTTTTCCTTCAAACCCTCTACTTCTTCTTTTTTTCGCCGCATTTTATAATACGAAGTAAACACACATACACTTTCGAGTATCTAAACCGCACGCCATATGCTTTCGAGTACCGTTTACATCGTTTGGGTAGCCCGACACTTGCCACGTCAAGTGTCCCCCGCTATGACCTCGACGGCCAATTCGCCAAAATAGTAAAATGCTAAAATGTCGGTTTATTGTTCGTGCCCTCAACCTGTGATGTAGGTAGCTTTTAACCGCAATGAAAAAAAGGCCGCTGCGAGCAGAGCTTCGACATTAATCGTTGCGTCGTGCTGCGTCAATAAACGATGACATAGAACAAAAAGACCAGGTATACAATTAAGCCTATGGTCACCATTTTTCCAACACGTCTATTAAGAATTTATACACAATACGGTGCTCGTCGTGGCCAGGCAAAAAGCCACCTCTCGTTATTAAACGACCACCTTTGCTACAAAAGCTCGAATATGTTTTTTACGCCAATTCGAACCCGACGGTGTCGTATTTTCATTATCGTATCAAATTCCTTCGAACTCTCTCATTTTATACCCCTCATATTAAAAAAAAAACAAAAAAAAAACGATAATTTCTAAATCTGGAAAATTGCTATAATTAAAGCAACGTCTAGTGATTTCGATACAATAACTCGTTCGACACGTGTAATCATACCGAGCCGTGGTTATTATCGCGAAGTATAATATTTCAGCATGAAGTTCATTTCACCATATCTATCAAATTAATCAACCGCTATAAATATACAAAATACAGCTCGTCTAGTCGACGTAATTCGCAGCCATTTTCCGACATTCGAATTCCGCTAAATCACAACTTAGCATACGCGCCTTAATTCCCTCAACCTTTCACTTTCAATTCGCAACGCGACTTATTTTTCTAAGGTCGTAGACGGTCAATTTACACGCTTTCTGGTAATACCCCAGTTATAACATTAAATTAAAATAAACGCTTCCGAGTTAATTTCATATTCTTTTGTACTGCACAATACGCACACACAAGGTATTAAAAATGGGGTAAATCTGCGAACGCGTTTCTTATGCAGGTTAAAGGAGACGAGGCGAGTTTATTAAAAATTTGTATACCTTTATTTTCGCTCATGTTATAATTTTCTCGTGCTGTTGACACTTTTTTCCAACGCGATGATATTAATTTTCTTTCATTTTTTTAGTGTTTTTTCCCCCTCGTATTTATTTACTTTCTTTTGTTCGTGTAGTTCTACCGAGAAGCGGACCGCAAATTACCGGCGAAAAGCTCGAATACCAAATTGGCGACGAATTAAATTTAAATTGTACGTCGGGTAAATCGTATCCGCCATCTTTGCTGAGGTGGTACGTCAACGAGAAACCGGTGAGTGGTTTTTTTCTCCTTTATGATGTTTGTAATATTTTTATCATAATTAAAGCGTCTTAGAATTCGTGTAATGGTGTAATTTGCTCGTGACGTTGATAAACACCGAAGACTCTTGTGTCATTTAGCTTCGATATTTAAAATGGCGTTTATGAAAAATTACGTAAATTTTGAAATATAAAACATTGATATGGTGTCTGGGGCAAGAATTAACAACGACAATTCGCATTCGCGTTTAATCGAAAAACAACAATTAAAATTACTCATAAGTAGTCCACATTTCACTCAAGAATTTATTACTAAGGAATACGTTCCTCCACCATCTTCAAAAACTACCTCTATTAACAAATCGTGACGTCATAGAGTCTCAAGTTGGGACAAGAGGTGATAAAACTAACGCAGATCATCGACGGAATCATTCCGAATCACCAAAATTTGAATTGTAATAACGTTTCAAAAACAAAGTAGATGACGTCATCAACTTCACTTGCATTTTTTGTATTTTTTTAAAACACGTGTGATATTTGCCGGAGCAAAATTCAAGTGATGACTAAATTTCGTCCTCCTCGTTTCTTCAGAGCTGTTTTGAGTCATTTAATATTCATCTTGATACAATGACAATTGACATATTCAAAATATGCAGAGGAATAATCTGATGATGACGTCATTAAGCTACGACAAAGTAAAGAAATGTAGTAAGGTGCCAACTTCTAGCTCATCAAACAATTATTTGTAATATTTTGATGACGTCATCGATTTGTACATGAACTATTTGACCATTAATTGATATCACAAGGTATCTAAAGGATTTTTTTTGTTGAAAATTCACTAATTTTTCACTCTTTGACAAATTTTCAAAAACCTCTCAACTTCACTTCCCTCGCTTTTTATCAACGAGGTCAAATTTCAACTCGCAAGAAAATCTACACTTCTTAAACAAAATTAAAATCATAAAAAAATAAATGCACTATATGTTAATTAAAAAAATATATAACACATATATGACATCATCACATATTCAGACAGTGCTGCCAAAAATTACCGGTCATTTATTAAAAGTGAACAATTTTTATGTAACTTTCTCAAAAATATTTTGTGTCTCTAGGTGAGATAAAGATACCAAAGGTGAGTATCCGTAAAAAGTATTATCATCCCTAAAAATTGAAGGGGCTGAAATACACTAGAGAAATATTTAGATCATAATTACTGAGTAACCCCTTCAATTATTCAGGTAGACGGTGGCATAACTGGGTAACTAGGATTTTACCAAAGTGGGAGGAGGAAGGGGGACTGAAAAAGCGGAAATAATATACATTTAAAATTGCATTCGATGAAAAAATCACCTCTAAATCGAAAAACATCTACAATTACTTTATATTAACAGTACAAAAAATCTTTGATTTTTTTAGCACTTATGACAGCAATGACCCCATTTGCGCCCCCCCTCCTCCCGACTGCTCCACCGCGGAGACACTGATTTTGTCAAACCCATTCTTCAGGTGATATTGAGATACAAAAGTCGTATCTACGAATATTTGAAATTTCTGCGTGTCTTCAAAATTGAAGGCGCTATAACAAAATGAAAATTTATAAACGCCATAACTCCTTTAATTTTCGAGTTATGCAAAATCAAGCCATTACATTTTTCGTAGATATCTTCAAGCCCAACAAAAAATGTAATAACTTATTTTCGTCTATCTTTAAAACTGAAGATACCTAAGTAATCTTCGTATCACTACGAGCCTCTTTCAGCACCCACTCCACCTGGTTCTCCACCGTGAACAGTTTTTGTAAATGTTCACAAATCCGACTACCCGCGTAATTAGTCGAAGCTCAGATAATATAAATCATCGTGTCAAAAACAAGTACCGTGATCGACAGCCGAGCACCACGAGCTTTCAAGCTCGGCGCGTGAAAGCCCCTCCGCAACTCCGCCGATACTCGCGATATAACCGATTCATCCGAAAAATCTCGCTTGAAATACGACTTCAAAGAGAATACGTAATTTTTCATATTTCTCGCATGAATTAGCACGCTGCGCGGCATCGCATCCGCGTATAACTCGGCGTTAATACGTTATATTACGCGAAGGGCATCGAGGTATCCCGAGGAGAGCTTTTTCGATATAAATCTTTCATCGCGTACCGCTCCTCGCGTGGCTCCACACTTCGTTACCGATATTAATTCAATTACACGAGCACATCGAGCGTATGTAATTTTCCGCGTAAACCCGGAGATAAAACGCGAATTAAAAAATAACCGATAATTGCGAAAACGATGCCGAAACGACCAGCGAAGGTTTTACAATTCGATTCCGCTAATGCCTTTATTGCATGCGAAAAGACAAACACGTAGCTTATCACAATTACCATCGTGTTATTACCGCCGAAGAAAGCCGAAACGAGACGAGGCGAAAGCGGATGGCGATCGTTTTATCCGTCTCAATCTATCTTCATTTATTCCAACGACTTATAATATTAGGGTAGTTATTAAGTATACTGATTTGACGCGTCACTCGGCCTCTTCTTCTTAAACCCCGTCGCTGCGTTCCGCGTACCGCGCCCTTCCCCGGTATTCTCGAGACTTGCCTTTTCCGTACCCGATTTCCTGTAATCCTGTATAAAATCTCGCTTCATTAGTGCCGCCAACTTTTACGTAGTACAACCTATTGCCGTAATTAATTCTGCGAAACGTTTATAATACCGAGTTCGCCTTTTTTTTGTACGTTGCCCGAGGCGATAGTGGCGTTGAATTTGATAACGAACCGTCTTCTCTACGCGGTATCGACGCTATGTTCGATTTTTGCCACCGAAAATTACGCACCGGGATCAATCTTGTTGCGGAATTTTTTGTGCGCCCTGTGACGTGTATAATACACGCATAGGAGGTGTGGTTTATAACTTTTCAGAAGACGAGGAGAGAGAAGTGGCACAAAGCCTAAATTCAAGCAAAGAGAAATTGAATGAATTGAAATGAGATCAAGTAAAACGATGAGTAAGCAGGTTGCCCTTCTTGTTCTCTAACCATTTGAACGAAAAATATTGCGAACCAAATTCAAACAAAATGAGGAAAATAAAAGAAAAATTGTCTAAAATCGAAGAATCCAATGAATCGATAAAGATCTTATCAACTCTTTCCCTAAATGTAATTTATTGGTAAAGCTTTTCCAACTTCTGACTGCTCATTACTGATGGGTGATTAATAATCGATTGTTCCACTTTTCTCGATAATCGATTTTGCACAACACTACAAGTGACGAGTGATTATTAATCGATTATTTGAGTATTGTCGATTAATCGAAAGTAATCGATTGTTCCATTTTTTCGATAATCGATTAGTGAAAAAGTCGATTTTTTCCAACGCTACCGCTCATCATCAGGCCACTGGATCGCTACTGACTGGTCGCGTGTGTGGTCTGTTGAGATCGTGATCACGCATGCGCAAACGTTCGATGTTGTTTTTGAAGTTGCGCGCGCATTTCAATAGGACGTTCTCCACTAATGCCAAGTCGCTGTTTTAAATTTTGTCTTTGTTTTTTGCCACGATTATGGCTTCTCCTATCGGTAGTTTGGGATTTTTTCAATTTTTTTTTCCAAATTCAGGTTCTCTGTTGTTACCGTACAGGGCCGGTTTTAGGATTGTTCGTTGGGGGG
>QBDW01001277.1:0-16100 GCA_003261595.1 Maconellicoccus hirsutus
TGTGAAACAAAAAAAATAAAAAATGAAATACTGTAAAATGAATTCCTAAAAATAAATTAAAAAAAAAATATAAATATAAAAAAAAACAAGAAAATTTAAAAAAAAAAGAAATCAATTCACGCGTGAAAATTCATCGTCTCTGTTACTCCTTCCGTCGTAAAACCATCCTACGCCACGTAAAAAAAATCGATTAAACGCAGCAAAGAGAAAAAAAAAGTGAAATAAAAAATTGAAATAAAATACGCAATAATACGGGCAATTACGTCGTCGTATTTATCGTCGCGTTGCAACGACGGCGGCCAAAGATGACATATTCGCGATGGCAATAATGAGTAAACACTAAACACGCATCGTATCGATGTTTATTATTTCCTTCCTCGCCTCCCCCTTTAATCGTAGATTTAATCGCAATCGTGTTGGCGGCGTCGTGGTCGAGTAATACGATTCGCGACGACGGAAATGCCTGTAATTTTTTTTTCACTATCGCAAAACAAACTCGAGGGAGAAATTCTATTTTAGAAAAAGGTCCCTCGAATGTGATCGAGGAATTGGACTTGGTGGAAATGTTCATCGAGGGTCTTCCTTCCTCTTTTGAACGATTTTTTTTTTTATAGAAGTATCCGAGTATATCTTTTGGTCGTGTGAAATTACTACTTTTTGGATACAATTTTACCATTCGATTTTACTCGAATTTGGAGAATTTTGTAATGGTTTGAAAAAAATATGAAAAATGTTCTCCTAACATACCTCCCGGTAGGATTAACACAGCAGCCATTTTGAGATTGTGTTTACCTTTTGTTACGCTCAACTCTGAAGGATACAAAAGGATGAAATTATTCTCGATAATGCCGCCTCATTCGGCGATACGTTTTCGTGGCGTGTTTGGCGAGAGGAAGAGACGCGTCATCGTTACGCGAAGAGGTTCGCCTAAAGGTCACCAGGGCATTGGGATCGGGGAGTTGTAAATTCGCCTGCGCTCCGTCGCCCGAGCTTTTTTTTTATTCCCGAGTACCTGTAATATGGTCAAGGTTACGAGAGATGTTTTCGTATACCAACGAAAGGTCGTAATTGCGTCAAAATTACATACGGGTCCAGTGTACGTAGTCGCTAATACGCCAAGTTTACCCATGTGGGAGGTACTCTCCGGAAAATAGACAAGGTGTAATTCGACTAACAATGAAGGGGCGATTACGCGGCAGGTGCGCAAATTTGTAAGCGTAGGTGAGACTGCGACGAGGCGTGCGAAACGGGAACTCCCGAAGGCGTCGGGTGATCGATGATAACAGTGTGCGTTTTAAAATGACGTCATAGTGCATGTTACCTAGATGGCGATTCGCGGTATTGGAATATTGAAGTAGAGACGTTCGCAGAAGAAATGGAATAATCGATGGGTCGAGTGGTTGGTTGCCAAAAAAGAGGGGAGGAATTCATTGATGGAGATGTGGAGTGTATTCGTCGACGGTGATTTTTATTTGCATCGCTTCGATTCGACGTTAGAAAGGAAACATTTATGACGAGCTTTTACGACGGGTAAATTTTACGATCGTCCGAGTCTGTTGCGTTGTAAATGACGTAGGTGGTCTTCAGATGGTGTCGCCGCAACGCGTTTTATATCCAGTATTGTATAAATTTGAATTCCGTTTTGAACGGTATATCGAAATTGGATTAAGATTTAATTTTCTTGGAATAATAAACTTTTATTTTTGGAAAAAATTTTCTGAAAAATTTACAGCTTTGGGGTCATAGTGTGGAAATTTGGGTGCCTAATAAATCAACATTCTTTCTTGGGCGCCATAAAAAACAATCCCTTCTGCTGAAAAACAAAGAACATGCTTTAATTGGAACATATCAAGGCCCCACGTTGGGCACCCAACAAATGACGACCCAGCTCGGTCCCACCTTGGAAGGCATGAAAAACCATTCCCCATTTGCTAAATAACAAAGGACATGAGAAATGTAATAGTCCCATATTGGGCGCCCATAAAATCAACGTCCCACCTTGGGTGCTATAAATAACAATCCTTTCTGGTGTAAAACAAAGAACATGATTTAATTGGAACATATCAAGGCCCCATGTTGGGCACCCAACAAATGACGACCCTGCCAGGTCCCACCTTGGAGGGCATAAAAAACCATTCCCCATTTGCTAAATAACAAAGGACACGAGAAATGTAATAGTCCCATATTGGGCGCCCATAAAATCAACGTCCCACCTTGGGTGCCATTAATAACAATCCTTTCTGCTGAAAAACAAGGAGCCTGATTTAATTGGGACATATCAAGGCCCCATGTTGGGCACCCAGCAAATGACGACCCAGCCAGGTGCCACCTTGGGGGGTATAAAAAACCATTCTCCATTTGCTAAATAACAAAGGACACGAGAAATGTCATAGTCCCATATTGGGCGCCTGTAAAATCAACGGCTCACCTTGGGTGCCATAAATAACAATCGTTTCTGCTGAAAAACAAAGAACATGATTTAATAGGAACATATCAAGGCCCCATGTTGGGCACCCAACAAATGACGACCCAGCCAGGTGCCACCTTGGGGGGTATAAAAAACCATTCCCCATTTGCTAAATAACAAAGGACACGAGGAATGTCATAGTCCCATATTGGGCGCCCATAAAATCAACGTCCCACCTTGGGTGCCATAAATAACAATCCTTTCTGCTGAAAAACAAAGAACATGATTTAATTGGAACCTATCAAGGCCCCATGTTGGGCACCCAACAAATGAAGACCCAGCTCGGTCCCACCTTGGAGGGCATAAAAAACCATTCCCCATTTGCTAAGTAACAAAGGACATGAGAAATGTCATAGTTCCATATTGGGCGTCCATAAAATCAGCGTCCCACCTTGGGTGCCATAAATAATAACCCTTCCTGCTGAAAAACGAGGAACATGATTTAATTGGGACATATCAAGGTGCCATATTGGGCACCCCAGTCCCACCTTGGGCACCATAAAAAACATACCCGTTTGCTAAATAACGAAAGACATGAGAAATATAGTTTCATGTTGGGCACCCAACGAATCGACGTCCCACCTTGGACACCATGAATAACATAGCTTTTCACCGAAGAAACGAAAAGTACAAATCAATCGTATTTTATTTTCATTCAAAGAAATTCAATTATGTAAAAATCGAAAAAATTCCCCTCTCGTTTTCACCATCTCAAACGCTTTACCTTTTTCATCCCAACGCCAAAGTGGCGTTAATGGAAGAAGAGACGTTTGATGGATACGATAAGAGACTCGGCTCGATTCAAGGACAAGGTCTAGACACCCGTATGGTCAATTGCCGCTACTACGTTTCGTCGTCACGGCATGTACAAAATGGTGCACAGGGGAAAGGTGCGGTGTAAGGCAACCATGTATCTATAAATTACAGCGCCACCGACGAAATGGTAACCATCATCAGATGTGGATGTTGAAACGTCAATTCGAAACGCATTAAGAGTAATTACCTTTTAATATTGTAAAAGGTGGATCGTCAGGTTCACGTGTGAAGGTTACCGCACCTTTGCCTCTCTCGCCCTCTGGAAGTTGGAGTGCGAATGAGATGATTCAGTGTGATTCAGCGTTTGATTAGAAGGGTCTGTGTGGGAATTGGTAGTATTTACCTGGGTTGGAGTTGTGTGCAAAAAACTAGTTTGATTGGAAGTCTTCCGAAGAGTGTAGAAATGCATTCTCGAAGGAGCAGACATTTGATATGAAGTCTTGGATATTTAATGTAAATGGAACAGTAGTTGTCAAGGAAGTCCTTAATGTATGCCATGTAGATTCTTTTTTCGTACTTGTTGCATAAGTTTTCCTTTGGAGGTGGCTCAAACAGCGCATCGATAAAGTCTTGGATATTTAATGTAAATGGTACAATGGTTGTCAAGGAAGTCCCTAATTTATGCAATGTAGATTCTTTTTTTCTTCCCTGTTGCATAAGTTTTCCTTTGGAGGCGGCTCAAACAGCGCATCGATGAGTTCACTATCTAGGAGTTCTTAGCTTGGGTAACAAATTACTCCATGGTCCAATTCAAACGCCACAGAATCGATCTTTCATCCCCCTATCCCTTTAAAATCACATGACGCTTTACTTGGGTAGCCAGTTGGGTACCTATATGTATGACTTGAGCCCTAGCTGGGGTGCCAGGCAAGAGGGTTTTGAAGTTGAATGCCAATGCCAATCTTACAAATGAAAATTTTCTGATTGAATCAACAAAAAATAATCGAAGCGATCGTAATTCGCTTTAATAATATTTTCGGAATCGAGATTCTAATCCGTTGACGTCACAAAAAAATTAATTTCGATAACAATTACGTTAAACAAAATTAGAAACATATTACGTCAGACGCTGCATGTGACGTATGTGCACCGAAGTAAGAAATCCGTACGCGAGGAAACGAGAAAAGAAAAATCTACGTCTCACGACATCGGTAACCGGAATAAGCAAGGAATATCGAAATTAAGAAGGGGAAATTCGCGGTCTACAGAGCAGGATGAAAAGATAAGGATTGAATGGAAACATAACCGAGCGAAGATAAATGCGCGAGACAAAAGGCGAAGAGATACCGCAATACGTGTCCGTGACCGCGTTCTTTTGAGCCGAGCTTTTCCGATGTCTAGTTTATCGCTAGGGCGGTTAAGGGTGTGAAGTATGTGCAAAGCTGCACACTTTAAAGAAGCGCTGAAAGACGCAATACAAGAGGCGAAATTAGTAGCAAGGACGTGTACATGTATCGACGAAAGGTGAAACATTAAACAGAGATAGTGTTATCTGCGGATGAAAGAGAGGAGTATGAAAAACACCATTCAGGGTGGTATTCCTACTCCCAAAGTACACTTTAGTACCGATTAACCTCGCAAAGATACATAGACATGCCAATGTGGAAAGAAATACCTACGGTGGGGAGAATGAGGGTATGTTGCAATCGTGTATGCGGCAGTTAAGCTCGATGCTCGACGTTTTGCCGATGAGTGTTTATTTTACACTCGAACACCGAAACGATTTTACGTTTAATTGGTTGAATGGTATTTCGTGTTTTCCGGCTTGTTACGATGTAGTGTGATTTTGGTAACGACCTCGTGTTGCGGAAGCTTTTACCAGGTCTTTTCAACGATTTAGTTCTTATTGAAGAGCGCGGTTTATTTGGGGTTTATAGTCTGATGGGAGTAGTTGAGGAGGTTAGCGAAAAGAGATGAAATCCAAGTGCCTCAGAACACCCAATGGTGGCCTTTCCCTGGGTGATGATGATAAAGGAGCTCCAAAGCTGATTTTAAAGGAGTTGGATTTGTATGAGACTTGATACCAATCTCCCCTCTCCCTTGAAATTGCGACGGTTTTAATCTTAACACGTCACACACATGCCCCTAATCAAGTTGCACTGGAAGCGACAACCCTGCGAGAGACGCATTTTAAAAGGATGTATGATATCAAATATATTTGTTTGTGAATGAAGGATGATACAGAGTCTTTTCCCTCAATTAAGTAATTAAAGACGGTTTTAAAATGCACTATCGAGCAGCATCCTCCAAAAATACATAGGTCAGTACGCCTCTTGCAGCACTAATACGAGAAAGTAAAATAAAATGACGAATATGCAAAGATATTCGTTGTATTTAGGAAAAGTTGGATCAAAAATTTAACCAATATTTAATAAGTATCGACAGAAACGATTGAGCTACTAAGAGCGACGTTTATCAGCTGGTTTTCACCAAGTAGCGTTCGCGACATACTTTACCTACGAGTAGGAAAGTATACCGCGAACGCAACCTGTTGACTGGTTGCGCGTGCTGCCTTATTCAGACATACACGCGCATCCGGCAGTGTTGCCCTCTAACAAACGTCGTCCATTTGCGTTATGGTAATTTCACCCATTATAAAATGCATGCTGAAGACGTCGGAACATGGAATTGGTAGGCTGGGGTTTCGGATAATTCAATTCTGCGGGTGTGATTTCACTCATATATGGTGCTCTTATTGTAACTGCTGTGATGCATGCTTCAAGAGCATCATTGTGGATCCTACCTCACCCCAGCAGTGTTGGTGGGAATTTTGGTAACTGGTATTTGAAGTATTGAGATCGACGGTAATAGGCTTACATACATTGCCCAAAATGAAATGCTTCACCTGATCACTAGTAACCCACCTGTGAATTGAACTGGACCCATAACCCCTATCCGAACCTTCAAGCTCATAATCATCGTATATCATGTTGGAATACAGCTGAGAGATCAGTTGTACATGTAAGTCAACACCCTTCTCTTTCCCTATTTGTCAATTTTTGATATAGGTTGCTTCTGGGGCTTGCACAGGAAATCTGATCGATGCAATTGCTCACTCCTTCCCTCTCTTCTATTTCCAGATTTCTTGATATAGGTCATATCAGTTGCAGTTCAAAGGATGCAATTATTTTTTGGAGTTGAACTTCCTTTTCCTGAAATTTTTTCTTAAGCGTTGTTCCCTTTCATCATGGATTTCCCTAAGCTTTGCTCTGCTACCATCCTTCAAATATACTTCAATTCACTCCCTATCGCTCTGCTTCCATCTATCATTTTCGACAATATACATTTAAAGCATTTAATTGCTGGGTTTAATATTTGATAAAACGGATTAAGATGTTGGAAAACATGTGCATATAAGTAAGTGCATGTTTTACTATCGCAAAGATATCGAGTAATGAGTTGTACGTTGTTTAGTGAAATCAACGTTTGTGTTTATGTGCGAGTTTTTTTTTTTTTGGTTTCACTTACACGACGGTTGTAGGTTTTTTCTCTGCGGTTCTTTTATTTAAATACATGTGTAGAATCATCGTCGCATAACGGAGCTCTGAGCTGGATCAAGTTTAATATAATGTGAGCACCTACGTCATCGGTTAGACTCACTAATCCGACGTATATTTGATTTGAAGCCGGTTATATACAATTGTACAAGTTTCTTGTAATGCGTGAGAAAAACGAAACGATTTTGTGCGGTTGATATAACTGAAAAAAAATGCGTTGCGAAAATATTAAAAAAAAATTATACTAAAGTGGTTACATGTTTTTATGTTTCAGATTAACCTACGTTTGATACTGGTTAGCGGTAAAACAAAAGAATTCTTATTCAGCGCCAGCAACTCGGCCGGCGAAATTGCACAATATGTGTTCGATAATTGGCCCGAAGGTGAGGAAGTGACTCTGTCTTTTGTATAGATTAAGTCGGAGTTATACCTCAGTTGCTGCTTGAGGTTTGCGAATGCTTGTTTTCGTGTACGACGCTGTGCTGCATGGTACATTGTCGTGCAACGCTATTATGTGTTAATTAGGGTCAAATTTTTCGTGTATTTTGACTGCTCGGTCTCGGTGCGGTAGTTGTGTGCGACTGAATAGTAAATAGAAACCAGGATATAAACGGTGTATGACCAGTCGAGCGAATGTACCGGATGTCTAGTGATGGTTGTTTTGATGTTGAGAATTCGCGGAAGGAACTGATTCATAGGTTTGTGTTGACGGCCCAATGGGTCAAGTGGTGTGATAAGGTGGTCAGTGCTTATCGCAAACATGGCGTAACGAGGAACTGATCGTGAAGATGAGTTGATATTGTTTGGATTCAAAATCTACAATCGGGGTTGGACAGTTGGTCTTCTTTAATGGAATTTAGTTCGTGTCGAGATAGCTGAATGGGTCAAGTGGTGTGACGAGGTGGTCAGAGCTGGTCTCGAAAAAGCGGGTTGGGTCTTTTTAGAGGATGTTAATCTGGAATATTGCTTAGGTTTTGGTTCAGTAGAAGTAGCTGTATGGGGCAAGTGTTGTGATAAGGTGATCAGAGCCGGACAAAAAGTGGAGTGGAGTTATATTGTTTGTATTTGAAGCTGTAATCGGAGGTGGCTTTCTTTAGTAAAAAAAGTGAGCCTAGAATACTGCTCTCCAAAGGCGGAAATAGGGGGGCGGGGGCTTGGAGGAGCTAAGCCCCCCCAAATATGAAATTAGCCCCCCAAATGAAAAACTGATATTTAAAATTTTTTATTGAGTAATCATTAATACGTCCATCGAGTCAACCTCCATCACCTAATCTCGCTTTTTTTTTCGATTTTGAAATGCCGCTAATAAATATAATTTGTTTTTTTTTTTTTTTGTAACGGAAGTCTACATGGGACTGAAGCCCCCCCCCCTAAAAAAATGTACCTATTTTCGCCTATGCTGCACTCTATGTGTCTCCTTCTTCATCACTCACTGAAGGAACACACATACATTTCTGTTACACATTTATACAAGGGATGATCAATAAGTAAGTTACTCTTCGCCATAACTGAATGAAAAAAAATCAGAAAAAATAAAGTTTATATATTTTTAGAAAGTACAAACAATTCTTTATTTCTCTATGTAATCACCTAAGCATATTTCCCATTTAAATTTTTCCAATAAATCCTCAGTTACACGGGCGGAGTGCGGTGTGGCATTGTCATGAAGGAGAATGATTCCTTCAGTCAATTTGCCGCGTCTGCGCTCTTTTAGGAAATATGGCGACATCCACCCTACAGCCCCGACTTGTCACCATGTGACTTTCATCTTTTCAGTCTGTTAAAAAATGCCTTGAGAAGAGAGCATTTTTCAAGTGATGAAGAATGTAAAGAATTTGTCACCTAATGGCTGGAAAAAATTGGAGGGAATTTCTACAAGCAAGGCATCGAAAATTTGGTATCACGTTATCAAAAATGTTTGAATATCTTAGGTGATTGCATAAAAAAATAAAGAATTGTTTGTACTTTCTAAAAATACATAAACTTTATTTTTTCTGATGTTTTTTTCATTTAGTTATGGCGAAGTGTAACTCACTTATTGATCATCTGTCAAGTTATGCGCAAAGTTGAAGTCGACTTCACACAAAGAATCAACTGCAGGATCCACCGATTTCAAAAAAGAAAAATTTTGTAAATAATTTACAAAATTTTTCTCAAATCGTTTATCAATCATCAATTATTGGTGATTGATAAACGATTTGATTTATAAACAAACAGAATATATAATGACCTTGCTCGGATCACTATCTAGGAGCGCTGTCGCGTTATTATCGAAAAGAATGTATAATAACCTGGCTCTGAGCACTATCCAGGAGTGCTGACGCGTTATCATTGATTAGAAAGCGAGCCCATCTGTGGCTGTATTACGGTAAAACGGTAGTTTTGACATGTTTTAATGACTCTAATCATCGAATTTGCGCATTGCGAAATAGCGCTCATTAAAACCATCGTTATTATCGCTCTTTTTTTTATACCTCGGCGGCGGCGTTAAATTCCCAGTGATACAATCGATTATACTACCAACTACACCATAAAACTCTTACTCTGTAATCGTAATCGAACTCGGAAGAAGTAAATGACGAAGAGAGTGAGGGAAGAGGCGATATACAAGTCACGTTTGGTATTTAACGCGTTGCGGAGATTTATTCGTGAAAGCGCTCCGGGAGTGGCGGAGCGAGAGGGAGTGCGACGCGACTAAGAAGGCGAGAAGAAAATGAAAAATAGTCGAGAAAGGTGATTGATGCGATTCGTTAACGAAGCTCGATTCGTACAATACGTTAAGACTCGCGAGATGGAGCGCGGTGCGATGGAGAATGATAATGAAGCGCTCTGCGCTCTGGAGTCTAGGTGGTTCATTTATGCGCGCACTGTTTGTACAGCCCGAAAAAGAGATGACAACGGAATCACGTATGAAAGAAGCAGGCACCGGGCTTCTTTGGCCGATAGAAATTAAAACGATGTAAAAAGGATGACGCAGCGGAGATGAGGAGTCGTGATTGTAACAAATGATACGCAGAGAGACTTTGTCGACCAAAAAAAAAGGATTTAAGATGTTGGGTTGAAGGAAAGAAAAGATGGCATAGAGACGATAAAGGGTTACCGTGGAATATATTACAAGAGTTATGTCTTTGGTTGAGCTGCGCCGAAAGTAACATCGTCAGATGGGCAGATATCCAAAAAAATTTCGGTAACGTGTAACAAAAGGGTGGTTTTTTTTGCAGATTGGGCCGAAGAAGCGGTATCGAAAGCGGAAATATTACGATTAATATATCAAGGCCGATTTCTACATAGTAACGTAACCCTAGGAGCTTTGGCTCTGCCGTTTGGTAAAACAACTGTGATGCACTTGGTACCCAGAGAAACATTACCAGAACCGAATTCGCAAGGTGAATATTAAAAACTGCGATGACGCATGATTCATCGACGGATTAGTAATCTTAATTTCTTTGTTTTTGCAGATCAAAGACAAAAGAGTAAAGGAGGTAGTAGCAGTTGTTGTTCTACGTCGTGTTCTATACTATAGTGTGAAATAATTGGCGTGTCTAGTTTAAGGTTGCTCTCTTTTACTCTCTGTCTCTCTCTCCCTGTTTCTGTTTCTGTTCTTGATTTCTCATACGTGTTATATCTCTTCTTTGCCATTCGTTTTCTCGTATAATTTATTATAGAGATTCCACTCATCGTATCATTTTTTCTCCTTTTTGTTTTATTATTTATCTAAGTGATTCTCAAACACTATAAAGAGAGACGCGGCGTGAAATTTTGCAGTAAGCAAGCTTTAGCCAATTAGATAGTCGATCGTGTGGAAGTGTCAAGTCTTCCTTTTCTCGTGTATAAAAAAAAAAAGAAATATGTGATGTGTGTTTATCGATTAACCTACGAAGTCGACACGGATAATTTTCAAATTTCAAATCGGCAAACCAAAAATAATGTAATAAGTGTAAAATAAATGTACAATAAATTTTTAGTTCCTAGGACAGTATTGTTTATAATTATATAACCATTTACGGAATTTTTTTTCCTTTGTTCGGTCTAAATTGTTTTCTCCTTTGTGCCCATTTCCGAATTTACCTTATTACATTTTACCATGACTTGCCCTCTTTTACTCCCTCTGCGCCGCGTTGCAAATTGAGGCAGTGAAATTGATAAACGGTTACCTTTCGAACTGTTTGAAATTATAGTCGTTTACTTTTTTTTGTTCGTTTTGTTCCCAAAAGTAAACATCGATTATCTTATAGGCTTTATTTCAAACAGAACTCGCTACTTAAATATTAGCGTGACGAACGTTTTAGGGGTTTTTCTCAATGTATATATATTTTTTGTATATATTATATATTTTTCGTTTTACTTTTTTCTTGTTTTGTAATGCCATGTGTGTATTCGCGGAATTGGCTTTTGTGTATTGGATTATGTGCTTGTAGGTTGCAGCTTCTTTGAAATAGAGGAAAGCCTTAAGCATTGGTTATGAAGGTACGGCGAATCTGTTTTTAATTTTTAAATGTGGATTATTAGAGTTTCGGAAAAATTATTGATGCTAGCATGACGTCGGTGAGGTGGTAGCAGAGCCTTTGATAGTGCGAAATTGATAACATGGCAGCAGAGCCGATAAAGCGGGAAAAGATGTTAAAGCAAAATTGATCTCATTATAAGTGCGATAGAATTGAAAGTAGATTTACCAGTTAACTTGACTGAAACAACTTTTCGCGCAGAAACTGTAACCGTAACGATATAAACAATGTTACTGAAGTATCGAAACTTGACCTGGAATGTGATTCGATTGTTAATCACATGAAAGGAACAGAACAGTGGCTATGTTTAATGAATTGAATGGCCATTATTGGGAATACAGAAACTATGTGTAACCAAAACCTTGACCTAGGCTTTCTGCATTTCTTGAAATCTCGTTTTTGTTGAAAGGATTCCACCATTAAGCCATTAAGTTGATTTTTAGCTCTTTTTGGTTCTTGGTGCAGAAATGATTGGGAACCGAATGCAAAATGGCGGACGTCTGTTGGCGAAATGTATGAAAAAGATGAGGTGTCAAGTGTCGTATTTTCATGTAAACAAACATGATACGGTGAAGATCAAACGTGCTCAATAATATCATTCGATCCTTTTTCAATGAGCATGATACTAGCGCCTCCCCCTCTTCCTAACATGCGTTCCGTTCCCAATGAGTTTTCTTGATTTTTGATTTTTAAAATTGCCACGATTCTGAAGTTTGAACAGACAAAATTGATATTGACTGGAACACGAAGCCTGACTGTAGAATTTGTTTTTTCATTCCTTTGTGAAAGCAGAGCTTCTACTGTCACATTATCTATGTGGTAGCAGAGCCTCTGTGTACAAATTGTACACATAATAGCGGTGCTTTGGAATTTTAATCATGCAAATTAATAGTTATTACCTGAACGATTTACTAAACTCGTATTATGTCGTTTATTCGCTTATGCTATGAAAAATTCCTGATTTTTCGAAACACTTGATCGGGTTTTTGTTTTTTTTTCCACGTGTTTTGTTTGTACAACATTACAAAATGAATTCATATTATGAAATTGTTATTTCGATTCTTACGTTAAATATTTGGTAATTCGCAAAACATAATTTGAGACATTGGAGCAATACGTTGTTGAAATTTGGTATGCAAGTAACAAAACAAAAATAACGTTTCGTTAATTATCATGTTTTGAAAACAAGCATTAGAAGACTATTCGAATATCACGATTAAAACGTAGATAATTTATGTATGGTTAGCGAGGTAAAAAAGACAGTTAATTGAAGTGAAAATAAAGCGAGTTACGGACATAATGGCTTAAAATTCTATAAACAGCTTTCGTCAATTTCCACCAATAGGTGCTCTTCTAATGACGACCATTAAAGATTTTTTTTCTCTTTAAATACGCGTTTGTATACGTAAATTATGCGCATAATTGAGCAGTAATAAATGCATGTTGGAAAATGTTACTCTAAAATGTGTCCTGGTTAACCTACATATTCTCGGTATTTGAGGTATTGACAGATTCGCCGTCATAGGAAATTACGCTGTTATCTCAATCCAAGAACATCGTCAATTTATTAATTAGTTCAAGACTGACTTGTCGGTTGAAAAGTAAAGAATTCGTATTCATTAATACTCGTGTATTATTGTTATTTTTGTATAGCTTTTTCTATATAGTGTAAGCTGTCAGATTTTTCTCCCTTTGGCCCCTTTTTTTCCTAGTGTATATACGCGTATAAGCGGGCTTAATTGTCCTTCTGGATTCAAAAGCACCATCGTTCAAATTTATATATGCCGATATTAATGCAGAATATAATATTGTGCACCTGAACTGTTTTAACGTAGTATAGAAATGATTTTGTTTTTTAATTTATAATGGCAATAATGTATTTGTTAATTTTTAACCGTTAAAGAATTATTGTTGTTTACCATTTTAAACTGATTTATCGATTAATCTATTGTTTTGTTCTTATTTAATTCGCTTTTCATTGTGTAATAATTTAGAATAAAGGTTCTATGTTATGAGATATTTTTTTCATTTCATATTTGAAGTATTATCGGAGCTTAGAGAACATTGAAGAATGAATAAGCATCTGACGGTGAATAAATTACTATTTTTAACGCAAACAATTTTTAAAGTTGTAATATATTACTCATTTTCTTGGAAAGAATTCAATTAAGTTATTAAATTGAGAAAAAACGAAGTTAGTTGTAAATTACCGTAAATACGTATCAAGTGTAGTATTCTATTACCTACCTAATATTAGTACCGTTCAAATCCGCGTAGCTGCGCTTATTAAACTTGTTCCTATTTTTATTACCTACTTAATATTAGTACTGTTTGAATCCGCAACGTTGCAAATCCAACAAATTAAATTTCTCAGCGCGAAATTTTTTCTTGAGTCGAAATTAAAATAAAAATGAATTAATTCTTGTTTAATTCGAATATTTTAATAATTTATGATTATTTACCATTAGTTTAAAGGACCTATTCGTTCGTAATGCCTTCGTTCAACTTGGACTCAACTTCTTCAGCGGTTAAATTGGATTCACCGGTACATGTAGTAGAACTCCCTAAGCAAGTCCTTTTAGTGGAATTTTCTCCGTTTGAATGGTCTCAAAATGTTATTTTAATTGCATATCCAGACAGCGTAGTCATTGGAACGATTAAATTTCAGGTATGCAACTTTTCTTTTTCCATGTTTTTGATTGAAGTCGTTAAAACAAGATGTTTCGCAGGAGGAAGATGAAGCAATGGAGACGAAATATTTACTCGATATTGTGGAAACTTTCAAAGTGGACACACGCCCGCACGCTTTATCATTGAGTCAAGAGACTTTGCTGACGAATAATCCTCAAGTTATGCAGTTCGCTTGCGCGACTTCTGATTTTAATATTCATTTATTCGAAAGCGTCCAGAAAAAATGCTCCGAACCGAAGGTAAGTGTTTTTGATGAATAAAATGTGTAAACAAATGCTGAAGTCATTCTGTTCAATGTACTTTTGATGCTCTATTAATCTATGCATATAGCGCAACAGTATGTTTGTGACCGTGTTTTCGTCTATTTTTATTTAGAAAATTGAAACGTGATGTATTTATGATAATCGAATATTTATATTAACTTGTGTTTTAGATACTAGAAGGACATACAAATTATGTTAACGATATATGTTTCGATAAAGAATCGTCAGTTGATTTATTGGCGTCTGTAAGCGATGATTTTACTTGCCGGATATGGTCTTTGAAGGACCTCAAAAGTACTATTACCTTTTATCTAGGATCACCGGGTAAGTTTGGACTTGTATATGAATAATTTACACATTTGTCCATGCTGTTTCTTTGTGTGCAGGAACCGCTGTAAAATGGAGCGCAGATGAACCGAGTAAAATTCTAGTCGCCGAAAAGAAAGGCATCATTAGAATATACAACGTTGAACAGGAGCAACCGGTGTTTTCATTAGAATGCGATGTATTCCCATTACTGAGCGTTGATTGGTCTCCAAGCAATCACTGCAAAATCGCCGGAATTGCGTCGGGATATTTATTAGTATGGGATACATCTAAATCCAGGTATTTCAATCTTTACATTTACATATGAAACCAATTCATCAGTTTTGCGTCCCGTTGTAGTTTTCCGGTTTATAAACACCTCGTTCATTCTGGCGGAGTGAAGCATTTACGGTATTGTAATCAAAATGAAAACATCGTTGCTACCATCGGATCTCCAGGGCATACGCTGAATGTCACGAATTTGAAAACCAAGTTTCCTATTAATATGGCTAAATTAAAAGTAAGCTTTGAAATTGCGTTTTGAGTATTGCCAAGTAATTGCTCAGACACCACTAACATATTTACTTGGTGCCAATAACAGTGGCCATAGAAAATGTGTTGAGGGTGTGGGAATATGTTGTTGGGGTGTTTAAACAGTAATTTTATTTGTTTCAGTTGGCGAGTAACGTTGCTTGGCATTATAGACTTCCTTATGTTTGCGTCGGAGTAGATAATAGTTTATGTTTTTGGAAAGTAGCTACGAAATAGGAGAATTTCTGTATAATTTTAAAGTTTTTTCACGTTTTGTATTTATTGTGTATTATAATTGTGATGAAATCGACGAAGCTGAATGTATTAGTGTTGGTTATTCTCTTATAAAGGGGCACTTTCATGTATATTTCTATATTAAACTGCGAAACTGGCTGTTTGTCTGTATTATTAATTAGCTCCAGGAGCCGCGGAAAAAAATTCCAAAAATTACGACTTTTCACTGATATGAAGGTCACACTGTTTTCCATTGTCGAAAGCTTGTTTACTTCAATTTCAAAAATTAGCGTTAATTACTCTTGACCGCGTACATATTTTGGAAAAATTCAAACGGATTTGGAATCGTGGGAAAAAACTGAAGAGGTTAATACCACTCGACCCCCAAATATGACTGTCGCCAGCACAAAGATGGCGGCCGTCGGATAACGCTTACGAAATAAATTTTTCTTGGGATACAGAAGGGCTATGAAGGCGTGTGAAGTGTCAAATTATAGGTTATCGACACCGCGGAATCGATTGCCGTTACTACTTTTGCTCCATCGCGTACCACATGTTTGATCGAATTTCGATCTCGAAATTTTCTCAGCAATGGTATGTTTTTGAGGTGATATTCGTGATCAGCGACCTCGACTTAGTAAAATGAGACATATTTCGCGAAAATCCGCCGATTAGAACGGCGGTAATGAAGTAATTTCGTTTTAGCACGTGTTGAAGGGGTTGCATAACTAAATGCATAAAGGAAAAGACTTACGTAATGTACGCGATTACTTCATTACCGCCGTTCTAA
>QBDW01001279.1:0-49829 GCA_003261595.1 Maconellicoccus hirsutus
ATCGTCACCGAATTACGTAGAAGCACGCACCGCTGTTTTACGAATTTCCACACATCTAGTCTATACCGCGCCTAAAACCTAAACCCTTACAAAACGACCGCATTGAAAATACCGTATATAGCGCGCGCACACACACACACACAAGCACACATCATCGTGAAAACAATTTATGTACTTACTACCTAACGATGGATCCGGCAAAATATAGACGTTCCAAAATACCGCCACTCAAACTTAATATACTCGTAGATACTGTAAGAGCTTTCAAAGGCTATTCAATACCTACAATTATGTTCTCATAAGAGTAACGTACCGTTGCAAAGTTGAACTTTGCACAGCTCGTTTTTTTTTACGACTTCTTTAAGGGTCGAACGAATTTTTTTTTTAATTTCTCATAAATACGCGTTATGAAATTTTCAACGAGATTGAAAATAACAAGAATATTTGAAAAAAAAACCTGATTAATAGCGAATAGGTAAGTAAGGTACTAATATTTTGTAAACGTGTATAATACGTATTGTAATAAATCTCAATAGTTTAATAGTTCGAACTTTTTGAGAGATCGCGTTCCAACCAATCCTCACTATATTTTTGGTCAACTTGAAAATTAGCATACAATCCCCTCTTTCACTTCGAAGGCGCCAAACGTCGAATTAAAAAAAAAAAACCATTTAAACAACTATTTTCATTCATTAGTTCGAGAACAAATTAAAACGACTAAATCGCACCGTTGACCTACTCGTCGCCAAAATAAAAAAAAAATATCAAAAATAAGAAAAAATTATCGTTACGAGTAGAAATTGAAAATAATGGAACTTTTAACATAATGAGCTCAAAAAGATAAAATTTTATTACCAAGGTTTATTTTTTTTTGCACGAAAATTCTTTCCGTCATTCGAAACAACGTTATCTTTAAATTTTGCTCTTTTCCGTATCATTTTATTATTTCGTCAAATATTTTTATTTATTTTTATTCCGAGATAAAAGTCGTTCGTTTATTCGAGTTTTTTTTCCTATTACAATTTTTCCATATCGAAGAGATATTTTATTTTTGATTTAATTTGTCGAGTCGGTAATAGGCTTACAGCGTCTTCGCAACGGTAACTTGCAAATATAAAAAATATAAACGTAAAATTGCTCGTTCTTTATTCCGCCTTTCGACGAGAGAAATATTCTCGATAAGTTGCTACTCCGTTTCGATAATATAACCAATAAGTAAGATGCCAAAACCTACGTCGAAATTGCCAATTTTTTTACGTACCTTCCGCAAAGGGAAGAAAATAGGTTCCCTTTGAAGTCGCAACGCATCTAGAGTTCCACTTGAACACGATTCGCACACGTGTCCGCGATTACTTAGCGCAAACATAACGTCTACATACCTGCAACATAACAAAAAACACCTAATTAATTAGGAGTCGAGGACGGTGCAAAGACAACAATCCGTACGCATTCGCGACGTGTAACTTAGACAGCTCTAAAAACATGATGATGCTTCAGAATTGAAATTTCAACTACACGTATACGCGCGTCAAGCCAGGTAATGTCGAGTTGAATGTCTGAGAGCGAAAAAAAAAACTTTTGCGAGCGCTACGAAGAAGGCGAAATCGCGTATAAACATAGCGAGGCCGTGTTAATACGAAAGCACACGTGCTTACGTCTTCGTTGAAGCAGTTTGTCACATCGGCCTCGACATTGTTACTAAACTTTGGCTTAGGACTTTTTCAAAAATTTTCCGCACAATTTTATCAACTTTGTTGACCATTTAAACGAACGAGTTTGGGATTTTTGAGTAATTTTGGCGTATTATTCGGAAACGTGTTGACGGCTATCATAAGGTTGAGGTTAGTTTACCAAGTCATATAGGCTAACGTAATTATTTTTACAACAATATGACACGTTGAAACGTGCAGGTTTTTTTAAAGGATTAAATACAAACGACTCGCATATTATGAACTTGACAAGTCTTGTAGCAATTGAACAATCTATAGCGTAAATAGTGTATTATTTTCAATTATGAACTTTTGAAACACGAATGAAAGCCCAGTTGGACTGATTTTATAATTCATATACCAGTCAACCTTGACTAATACGCGTAATATGAACGAAATAACCCGTTTGACTGGTTTTGTAATACTTGAACCACCCAAGCGCGTACTTCCTTTATGCAAACCAGTTGACCTTGACTGTTGTCTGAATTGTTGGCGCGCGAAATAACCCGTTTGACTGGTTTTATACCATTTGAACAACCGGTAGGTCTAGGTACGTACGAGTAATTTCTTTATGCTAACCAGTCGACCTTGACTAACGTTTATAACATATGAGCGAAATCACCCGTTTGACTGGTTTTGTGATACTCAAACACCCAATACTAGTTTCATGATATTTCTTTTGTTTGAAGACCAACTAACCTCAACTGATACGTTTACAATACGAGTAAAATAACTCGTTCCAATGAATCACGCAATTAAATTTGAAATTTCTACAAAGTACCCGGTACACTAATCTTCGAGAATGAAATTAAATCACCGAAAAAACAATTAATCGTTGGTGATGGTTTTACAAGGCGATACAATTATAACGACGGAAATAATACCGACGTTAGGATGGTTAATAGCGCTCAGCTCGGGTGCAAATTCATCATGGTAAGTTCGCTACGAGATATCAGAAAGAAATTCAATCTTCGCCGTCGCACTCCAACAGATAGTTGTACCGATTCGAAGAATATGAAGAAAGCGCGCACACGCACACACACACCACACGTGTACTCGTATATAAACTAGCAAAACCGAACGACACCGCCAGAAATAGAACAAACTCGTCAGTAGATTACCTAAGGGGGTTTTGTTTTTCGTTGTTTTTCAGACTTAACTTTTTCTAAAGAGCTTCGTTAGTTTCAATGGCCGAACATTCTAGTTCATTTCGTTACAAAACGTTTATTTCATTACGTTTTTGTACGTTACAAATTGGATAAGCGATTATGTCGCTTTTTTCAGCGCCTTACTCTTCACGAGTTTTAAGCTCTTTCGCAATTTCCCCCAACACACAGCTTTTTTCTACTCTCGTACGAGTATAATTTGGTCAGGCAACGTTTTTGGCTAGCTCCCCGGCGTCTTTATTCTCGTATATGGCGAAAAGCTCTTTTCTTTATGTACCCGCCGTTCCAAGAAATAGCGCCGGTTACCGATATAAAGAAACGCAGCGTCGGTAAACTGGTGTAAAAACTTTTAAAGTAACGCTACCTTCGAGCTAAACGACTCCGTGGCTAATGTCGCGCGTATGTAAAACCCCGACCTTAAATTTTTTCTCCCAACAACCCGCGGAGAAAAAATGATAATTCGGTGCTTTTTATTTTAACGACTCGCGCGGCGTATTGTACGAGTAATAACTTCATATCAATCGTGTTTGCGCATACGCTTCGTTAAGCCTTCGCGTCGTCGTCCGTATGCCAAAGGGCGAGAGAAAATTCTCGTTACATGTTCACGAATTAAATTCATTGTAACATTTTCGCATGAACTACTCGCATGTTTCGTATATAATTACCCATTACTGTTTTTTTTTTTCACTACATCGCTACCCACACATACATTGATATAGGGTATTCGAGAAAAATGACGTTTTAATTTCATATTACGACGTACTTTCGTGCCATACTAACCCGCTCATTTGCGTTGGAATCGTGAAAGTGATAAGTTTCGAGTTTATTTTTTATCGCGATTTTCTTTTTAGGTTTTTTTGGTTTATTTTTCTTCGCTTTTTTCCCCTCAACATGGGTGAATTTAAAAAGGTCTCGTTTCTTCGACGAAATAATTATATAATTTATTTGACACCTGACACTTCGAAAAAGCTATTTTAATTTTTAAATATACGACGCACGGACGGTGCGGCATACGGAAGCTAAACACACGACAAAGGGTGCATTTGCGACGCGACTACATCTACAGTGCGTTCACCGATATTTTTCACCTTCGTACACCAAAAGGACCCGATTGAAATACAAGATACAAAGGAAATTTCCATCTCGAACCCCTATCCAAACACCCATCCGCAAGTATTACAGCAAAAATGCCAAATATATTGCCTATTCGTCTCCGCTCAAGGAACGAGATTCAACTAAATCACCTTGTACATGTTTAAAATTACCTCCAGCCTCGGCTCCCTTCGACCTAACGTTTTTCCCATTTCTAGCGTTGAAAAATCGTTTATTGTCGGGCGTTCCGCGTAGACAACCTACACGTCTTCTATATACACGATTGCCTATTTTAAAAGTCACTTTCGCGACAAGCGCGAAATAACGTTGGCGCGAAAAAAAAAGTCATAGGAAAAATAAACCGTCGAATATTGATATAAAAAATTTACGCCTAAGCATTGCCATAACGAAGGCAAATATTTGTATTAAAATGCCACGCTATGTAGTACGTGTTGCCTACGCGTAACAGTAAAGGCAAACGTTATACGTGTTGCCTATTTTCGAATGATTTAGGAGGCTTTTGGAAAAACGTTGCAGTATAGTGTGCGTGCGTGTGATCGCCAAATTGTATATATTATTGGTGACTAAATCGTGCCATTGACATTTTTACGTTTTTATCGCGCCAAACACCGTTAAAACATTTGCCACGTATGTTTAAGCGGTTCGCACGCAAAAAATATCTTATAACTACGCTAAATTTGAGCTTCGTACAAAATTCGTCGAAATTTTAAATATCGCATCTACACCAAAGAGGGCGACCTTTTTTTTCGAATCATTTTATCCATGGGCTCATACCATACGACATACTCTAAAACTAACACTACACATACAGAGTGTTCCGAGATAGAAATAAGGCCTTCAACCCATAAACTGTGCAACATAAACAACATAAACTGAGTCTATGTATTCATGCTTGCCTAACCTTCTGGCCACAGGAACAGTGGTATACTCTTTCAAAAAGAATTTTTTTTCAATTTCGTTTATCGATCTTGAGTAATTGTACCTCAATTACTAAAATAGATAGAAATATGCGGTTTCTTCTGGAAGAAAGAAAATGTTATCTAGATTATTCTAGTGAGAATGATTTTTGTATTGGGTCAATATTCGAGAAACGAGTTTCAAATTGTGAAATTTTTATCATTTTTATTAAATTATTCAAAGATTTCTTCTCATAAGATATGACTTCGGTAAACGAAATTTAAAAAAAATGTTCTGAAAGAGTATACCGCTGCCCTTGCAGCCCAGGGGTTAGGCAAGCATTCATACATAGATCTAGTTTATGTTGTATAGTTTCTGGGTTGAAGACCTTACTTCTACCCTGGAACACCCTGTATTTCGCGATAATTATCAAATAATGAAAATTAACACTTCTCAAGAAAACTTCAAATATCAGTTGTCTTCTCCAATTGACTTCACCCTTCGTTTTGCACAAATTAATTTCCCTTAAAAAATCTCGATCGAAAACTTATTTACCAAAAATCACACATTCTTCGTGTCATTAAAACCACGTATTTTTCCACAACGCGCACCATGGTATAAAAAATATGACGGCGCGCTAGAGTTCATCCCATTCGGAGCTATTTTTCGAGATAACCCGTAATCGTTCATCGTTCACCCTTGGGTCTCGTATACAAAGACTAAAACAGCGAATTTTTCACTTTGAAATGAAAAAGCAGAAAATTTGACCAGAAATGGTGGAAATTCACCGCCGGAAAAAAAAGCTATACGAGAAAAAAACCCAACAGAGGGATAATTTCGCCTAGTCTCGAAACTGTACAACCGATATAAAAGAAATAGACATGAAAAGTTGAAGGGAAAAAAAAGGGCAAAAACTTCCACAGAAGACTCCGGATTAAAGCTCTGACAAGTTCAGAAGATAATAAAAATCGACTATCCGTGTAATCGGACTCGAATATGGTCGAAGACGACTGATGACAGTAAAAAGACTCTTCAAAAGAATTACAATAAAAAGAAACGCGATTTTAGATATATAAATCAAAAAAATCTGCGTTCGCCTCGATGAAAAAGGAAACGAGTGAAAGAACGAATTATTTACGAAATATATCTACGTATTTACTACTTTTTTTTTAACCGTGAAAAAAAAATACTTCATTTCTTATAAAGAGTCTGTCGTTCGCTCCTACGATTATTTCGTCTTCGTTAATTGAATTAAAAAAAGAACGTAAAAAAGTAGGTAAATTCGAGCCTGTACAACCATCTTTTTGAGGGCAAAAAAAACCAGCCACGTATTGAAACGAAATTTGTTTTTTTTTTCATCGCAGACAAGACGGGGGACGACGACGAACGAGAAAAATACGTCCAAAAGCTTACACGAAAGTTAAATTAAAAAGCAGCCGAGAAAAACGATTCAACGGGTACTGTTTCAAAAAAGGATAAAAAAGGATTTTATTCGAAACAACTTTCTAACATCATACAACACAAATGTTACTTTCGTTCATTTTCAAAGTTACTTTGTCCGTAATTATGAACGTATTAAAAATGTAGCTAAAATGTTATAACAAAAATGAAAAAACTTGACACTAACCGCGAACCTTAACGATACCTTACGCCCGATGTTCCCGTCCGTTAATACGGTACCGCTGTTTCTTTGTGTGATAATGATTTTTCAAGATGCCGGCATTTCTCACAAGTTTACTTTTTTAAGTTCATTACTGTAAAATGAATTTTTCAAACTTTTAGCTAGCTCACTCTCTTTCTCGCCTTTCCTTGTTCAGTCGCTAACGCGACAAAGCCCTTTGGCGGCGTGAAGAATCATACATACGCGTTTGTATTTGTCTTCATTTTTGCGCCGCTGTTGCCGCAGGCTATCGCCAAATCTCTCCTTTCTTTCGTGTCTTATTAAACTCGACAGAATAACACGCGCGAGAAAAAAAAAAACGTAAAAAACTCGAAAAAGCTCAGCTATAATTGAATGGAAAACGACGAAAACCGTTCGTTCGCATTCGATACATAATTTTTTTTACGCATAAAAACTGTTTTATATCCACTCGACCATTTGTACGAGTATATAACGCAAAAAAGAAGACCTTTGAAAAGTGTCCGGCAAGTTATATCGTTGCCCAATGACCTATTTCCATTAGTCGCAGATATGAAAGTATCTCAAATGCTCTACCTTTGCCTTAAAGGATTTGAATAACCTTTACTACAGCGAAAGTAACCATTGTACCGCAGTATTTTATCCGCGGATAAGAAAAGTTCGCTAAAAAGTAGACCGAGTTCTATTTACAAACGCTTTTTTTCAATTCTTTCGGACCTGAGATCGGATCTAAACAGATTTCAAAATTAGCGTTTCCCCACCCCTCCCAGAAAAATCCGATTTGCTTCGAATTGAAAACGTGCCCGTAACGTATCATTCGCAGCTTACCTTATGCGAAAAATCTCTTTAAACAAAAGCACCAGGGTTGAAATTTTCGTTTTTATTAAACTTCAACTTCCAGTAACACCTGTCCTTTGAATTTGAAAAGTGACCTTGAAAAATAAACAGTTAAAATTGCTTTTTTTTTCTTTCCCCAAGTCAAAACTGCTTTTTATATAAAAAGTTTTCGTCTTGAAATATACCCAGGAATAGGTGTTCTCAGTTATTCCCATTTCTTAAGGTTACATCGTTCGTTTGCAGCGCTTAATAATAAATAGTAAATACATACAGGGTGTTCCGGGGTACGAGTAAGGCCTTCAACCCAGAAACTGTGCAACGTACACTGAGTTTATGTACGCCTGTATCGCAGGGGCAACGGTATACTCTTTCAAAAAAAATTTTTTTTTCAATTTTGTTAACCAATCTTGAATAATTTTACCTCAACTACTAAAATAGATAGAAATGGGCGGTTTCTTCTGGGAGGTGGAGAATTTCATCTAGATTATTACAGTGTTGATGATTTTTGTGTTAGGTCAATATTCAAGGGTGTAAATGACAAATTAAAGAAGAAATTTTTTGGCAGAGTATACCACTGCTCCTGCGGCTTGGAGGTTAGGCAAACATGCATACATAGACTCAGTTCATATTGCACGGTTTGTGGGTTGAAGGCTTTTCTTCTACCCCCGAACACCCTGTATAAAAGCAAACCTCGAACTACTACGGTCGCTGAACAACACGATCATCCAACGACCTTGCATCGGTATTAAGAATTTTCAAAAACGAAAAGCAAATCTCGAAAGGCAAGTCGATAAAACCAAAGACTCAAGCGGCATATCTTCGATCGAAAGACGAAGAGTACTTAAAAAACTTTATTACAATTGAGTCGCTACATAAAGCTCACCGGGTGCGATAAACGTCTCGCGGAGAAGAGATAAAGGTGAAATTCGGCGGTGACGAAAAGCACTCAGAAACCACAATAAATCATCTTCGCGAAGAGTTATTACTTCGCCATTATTAATTAAAGCCACCTTTAATCATCTTATTACCGGATAAGGTTTTAGGAGGATTTTAAAAGGCTGACAAAACAAGCCTTTGGAGACGTCGACGAAGACGCTTCGCGGTGCTGCGCGGCGCCGCTTCGCGTCCCGCTGTCGCTGACATAAGTGAAGTTGCCGGAATAATCGCTCATTTTTAAAGCTCCGGTTCGTTCAAAAGAAAAGTTATTACGAAGATCCGGATTTCGTAAAAAGTTTAAACCCCCTACGTTTCTGATCTGCGCGCCGCCGAGAAGACCTTTTTAAAAAGCACCGGCTAAACAGTAACTGGAAGACGTTAATTCTACAATATTACGTCACCCCAATGGAAGCGGAAACAAAAGGAAAACTTTAATGAGCAACGCGTTTGCATACTAACAAACTCATTATATTGGCGAAACGGATTAGTTCGTTCTTCGCCGCGTCGCCGTCGCACGTCGCGCTTCCACTTTCGCCTGGTATCGTGAAAATGTACAATTTTTTTTTCGTCTTATACCAAGAGTGGAAGAGAAAGAAAGAAATGGAAATGTACAGCATTTGTCTTCGTCTCGAACGCGTATAATGTATACACGGGTATAACAAAACAATTGCCTACTACAACGTGCGCTCTATTTGTACGATGACGACCTCATCTTCGAGTACGTCTACGTACAGCATGTGTAGCAGCAATCACTTAAGTGCGGGTGCGACGTGTGTTTGTACACGATATAAAAAACAAGTATACGTATTCTAAACCGTATGTAATACGTACACGTAGCCTAGGTACATGTACGACCATACGTACACAGAGAGGTATACGTAGGAGGTAGAAAAAAAATGTTTCTTCTCGATATTCGAGAAATTCGCGACATTCGTCCTCGTCTCCGGCGTCGCGCGTGTATTGCGCCGCCTTCAGCGTGCTCCGGCTTTGAAACACACCGAGTTTCTATTATTTCCCCGGAGATATGATTTTCGCCGGCGCCGCTATCTACACAAGAAAAACGTGTCGCTTCTATAATGAGAATATTATCTTCTTATGCACAAACCGTCACTTGGGATGCAATAATTTTAGCTTTATTCGCAATAAAAAGGTCAGTTACGTTTGGCGTGTATCTTCGGGTTAACACCGCCGTACTACGCGAGTACCACTATACTCGTACTCGTATTCGTACATTATACGCTCTACGCTGCAATAATCTAATTCAGGCACACACATATATACATGCATATGAGGCGACTCAACGCGCCGAATAAATCCGGCCGAATTAGGCCGCAGAAAGATTCTCGTTTCGGATGAGTTCCTTCGTCTTGTTCATGCATATACCTTTCCAGCAAGTACACAATTCAAATGGCGGGGATTTACTCGTGCTTTGGACGTCGTTGACGGCGACGCGACCTATTCCACAGTTGCGGGCACATTCCGACCGTTGTCGTAATCCAGACGTGTACCCTAGTCGTATTCCCATAAATTGTATCTCAATTTTTTCCACTTTTCACGCGTGAATTTCCCACAAAATACGAGCCACTCGTGAGGCCGCTGGTCAAAGGTATTCTCGCATTAGCGTCGTAATCTCACCGTCGTCGGTACGATCCGCCCGAAGAACCACGACCTTTACGTCGTGTCGCGTACATCTTATTCTCGCAGGCAAAATGTTTTAATTGCGTCGACCATATTCAAATCCGCTTCAACGAAGAATGACCGCCGGCGAATCCACGCCAGCTCGTCGTACGTTGTTCCACAAAAACCTACACCAAAGTAGAGCTTTTCAATTTCTGCGGTGCTCTTTGCTAATATTTTTGTCATAAAAACGCCACGTTGTCGCCACGCGTCGCAGATGGCAAAATTACCTCGTTCAACGCGCGTTCGCCAAGTGGCAAAGTTAAACTGCCAACCTCCTCTTTAATAAAATTACCAATTTTATCTCAAAAACCAGTTCAACTATTGGCATAATTTCGAGAGGCTATAATAATTCCACGAAAAAGTAAGTTTGCAAAGATACCATTACTTCGGGTCAGTCGGATTAAAGTACAAATACGTTGCGGAGAGTACTCAATCAGAACTTTCGTCCATTTTCCAAACACTTTTCAGCGCACAGCGACGATCTGACTTTCTCACATATTTGGGTACCCCCACCCTCCACCTCACACAAATAAAAAAGTCGATCCCGCTTTTTTTCAAGCGTACGTTCCCACAATGTTAGCCTGCGACTTCGCTGGCGTACTTTTGACTCATTAGGGGTTTTTCCATAGTTAAAAACCCACGTATACATCGACACATCGACAAGAGAGAAATCCCTCAGAACGGCAAGCAACGTTCAAACGCTCTGATTTTTCTGCGTCGCTTGAAAAACTCGTCTCACTTCGCTGTCTCGTAAACGACAACGTAGAGAACCCAAATTACGGAAAATTTTTAAAGCTAACAACACTGAAAAGTAATTCAAACTGTAAAAGTTAGTTTTTATTAAAAACCAAACCCTCGGGCTAATTTATCCTTTTATTCGTAATAATTTAAAACGCGCTAAAAGATAAATTCTCGTGTACTTCGTTACTTTAATGCCATTTTAACGCGTAAAATTTCCCGTACAAAGATTGGCGCATTCTGTTCGTTAATTTCGATTAAAAAGAGACACAAAGTCGTACTTTAAATTACTCAGAAAATATGATAAAGCTGCATTGTATTCGAAACGAAGACTTAATATAAGCGCTGCGAATGAAACAGTGTCTTGTAATTTAATTACTCGATAAGCGCGAATCGATTTATCAAGTTCTCTCATTTGAGAAAAACACACCGTCTAACGATACATTAGATACCGCTTTTGATTCGCGCTTCAAAAAATCAACTTTCCGCGAAAAAATTAGAAAAAAAAATTCATCGCGAACAATACACCGCGAGTAACGACGAGACCGAGGTAATTTGGGAATTAATTTTCGACGAGCGAGCAACCTCGCGGTTTCAAATAAAACTCGACTGGTATGTTAATGAATAAAAAAGCCGAGAATTTACAAATGTACAAATTGTTGACCTAATTTCGGGCAAAAATTTTCCCCGAGGATTTTTCGCCGCCTAAAAGAAAGTCTCTATCGCGTGGCGAAATACGCCGAGTTTAAAAGTCGACGCTTTCTGATTTACAATTACGACGCGACGTTGTTTTTCTCAGCTTATATTCGAGCTCGTTTTCATAATCGCTGACGATGGGTTCGTCATTTTCATAGCGTTCGTTCAATCTTAATGCCTGTATCGAGTTACCGCGCGAGCATTTACTCGTTCGTCGCCGTCGCCCTTTCGCCATACACAAAACCACTTTTCGTTTACAAATTATTGTTGGTATAATATCAACACGCTGACACGTTTTGTGTTTGTTTTTCGTCGTCGTCTGCATAAAAGTGCAGCTGTTAATGGATCCGTCGCGTTATAACCGGTCCAATTTTCTCATCGTATTTTCTTACGTTCAGTTGTGGTCTGCTACTTGGTTACCAACTATGGCCACCTTTGTGTACGAAAGCAGTTGCGGTTGAAAGGTGAGTTGCGAGAATACCGTATTCGAGAGGATATACTCATTGTGTGTCTCTTGGTCCTTCGCCTACTTACGAATTACAAACCAAAAGTACATCTCGAAATTCTCCGCATTCGAACCACCAACCGTTGAAAGATCACCTCGAAGGGAGGAAATTCAATTTTTAAAGGCCGTAACCAAGCGAGCAAGCCGATTCGGCCTTTTTGTTCAAAAAATTGAAATTAAGTTGGTAGGTTAGGTGCTGTTGAGATACGTTCATGACTAAAATTTCAGGCCCCTACCTCCACCCAGTTTTGAGAAAAAAATTCCTAATTGAAAAACAGATAGGAATTTTTTTCTCAAAAACTGTAAGAGGGGGGAGGGAGGTTTAAATTGTGGCATGTGGTAAACTTTTATGTAAGGTCTATACACAAAAGTCGAATTTTTCAACTCGAAAAAAATCGCAGAATAATCCTCAAATAATTTATAACAAAAAACTTTATACAGGTAAAGACCCAAAAATCGGTAGATTTTGAGGAAAAAATGTTCAAATAATGAACTCATGCGCTGAGACGGCCACTTGAAGAGGTTCCCTTGTAATTATTTCCTCACAGGTACCTCACGTGAGAGGTTCTTCAGAAGATACTTCTGATCGTACGCTTCTGGCGGAGGTGTGAGTACAAAAATCCATTCGCGGTGTCATCAAGGTCGCAGAAAAACATACGAATGAATCTGCGTACGTGTATAATATTAAAATTCGGAAAACTTTGACAATTTATTTGTACCCGTCATTTCTTACACAAGAAAAAACGTTCATTTCTCAGCACTCGGACGTTTCCGCCCCCAAAACCGAAGATGTGAAGTTGATTAGAAGACGGCGTTTTGCGGGTTATTTCTTCTTTACACGGCGATATTTTTGATTCACTTTACCGCTACAAGCTTCTTGGTATTCGTCTCGTTCGACGAGTACGAAATTTAGGTCAATTTTTATCCGCCGCCGCTTGGTATTTTCTGCGGCAGCGTTCTTTTTCTCGAATTCTACGGCCGTAAAAGTTTCCGCAAAGATTGACGTATCTTGGTTATGAAGAATGACAAGCATCGGTTTAAGATCTCATATTTTAACTATATGACAGTTTTCCCTCGGTTTGTTTTCCTTTCGTTTCCGAATGATGTTGCCGAGCGTCGATCACAGCGCGTTTAGCTGAACGGCGAAGGCGAAAAAAATTAATAAAACGAGCGACGCGACGTTTGTTTTCTTCTTCCTCGTATAAATTCGTATAATCTGACTTTTTTTTTGTCTCCGTCTCTTTTAACGCGCAGCCACGACGCGACGGATGTATCGCGAACTCGAGGGTTATTTTTACAAGCGTCGAGCCTAATAGGATATACGTGGTACGTGGACTTCGTTAATATGGAATTACCTTCCGAGTCGAAAGAATCCAAAAACCGTTGTCAACATCGATTCCATGGTAAAATTCCACTCATTTCTCGTCAAGATGCGGCAACGCTCCGCAGATGAGCAGTTCCAAGACGACGTAAAATATTTAACCAGCGCAGCGTTTAATTCTAACCATATTCTGACACCGAACACGACCGCAATAAATGCTTCGCAAAACTTGACAACGCTGCACTTCACCGCTCCTGCCATCGGGGGCGTACACGACATGGGAAATTCAACGCATTAAAGTCATCACCATTCTTCTACTCCTTTTACGCCAGCTCCGAGCTCGACACCGACACAGCACCGATTAGAAAAAATCGCAACGTCGCCAAACGCAGATTTTAGCAGCAAAGCAAACTCCGACACCTCTCTTCGCAGTCATTCCCTTCGAAGAAATTTTTCCTCGTACCCTCGACAAATAGACTCGGTTTTCGGCAACGCTCATGAAAACGTAATTCCAGTTCAAATCCAATCAAACTTGTCACCGTGTTAATGGCTGAAGCTATAAACGTGTACTCGTAATGTTACTCCGCCATCAAATATTTGCGTTACGAATGAACTTCGCCAAAGTCTACAGCTTTTCGCGCAACACAATCGGCGTGAAGTTACCACATAGTACAATTTTAATTACTTTCTCCCTCTGTTTCTCGAGTCATCTGCACGTATATTTACGCCATCGCTTCATCCGCTAACAAATTATTAATTCGCTTGTCGTCCGTTAATTAAGAAGCTTCGAGAAAAGCACGCTTTTTTCTTCTTCGCTTTGTCCGAAACTATACGTATTAACGGCGTTAAACTCGAACTTTGGTAAATTTAAAATAACGTAAAAACTTTCTCGAATCGAGGCATTGCTCGTGATGAAAATATACTCCCGAAAATTAATACTTAATACGAGTTGGAAAAATTACGCTATCCGGCTCTTTCTCCTAAACTTTATATCGCTAACTGCCTTCTCGCGAACTATACCGAAATTTTAATCAAATCGAAACGCCTAATACTCGTACGAATACGAGTTCCGCTTCTACACGTCGGCCCACGACCACGAAGTAACAGCACCAACGTTACGATATTTTCGCGAAAATTAACAAATATAACTCCATAAAATCCCGATTTAAAATCTTTCCAACATCGCTGAAATAGACTTTCACGTGATTCCGAAACACCTCTAAGACTCGCACATTTCGTCAATTCGAACATCGAATAAGTTAAAACGAATATCGGATTCGAAACGTAATTAAGATACTCGTAGTTTCGCATATCGTCATCAGTCATTACCGTTTTTTTCTTCAAGCCCCCGGCCAAATCGAAATTTCCCAACATTCTCGATTCTCACGAGCGACCTCCATCAGATCGCTGGCTCGTACAACTCCAACACAATTCAGCACTCGATTAGCGTACCTCGGCGTTGGTTTTTTCGCTCGAAAATACCGCGCACGTGGAAGAAACGCCGACGTGAAATCGGTATATTTAATTAATACAGATATTTTCGATTTCCATCCGATGCTAATTCCGAAGGCGAAAGACGAAACACGCCGACGAAAAAGCTTTTTGTTATTCGCGCAGGTATAACGAAACGCGAAAACTTATCGAAAATTCGCAGACTCTCGCCAGCCTTTTAACGAACCGACAAACACCTCATATAAAATAAACTCTTTTCCAGATCCGAGCGTGAAATATTTCGCTTTTATAATTTTACGATTTTATGGCATTTTAGGATGCCTTCGCATAACTACGTCGAAGCGCCGCGGCGAATAATTTTATTATCAAATAGTGATTTTTTTTCTACTCCGTAAAGAGCAGCTTTTACAAAAAACAACAACGATAAAGTAAAAACTTCGCCGAGTTAACTTTCTCGTATATATTTCGGTAAGATTTTAATTATGATGAATAATCGCGTCGAGTATTAAAGAGGGAATTAATTTTTCAAATTTTAATTCAATTTTTCCTGCTAAACTTTTCGGCGTCCTCGCAAATTACGTAATGATTCTGCAATTTCGTACGCAAACCGAGCAAAAAAAAGTACTAAATTAAAGCGGGTATTTTTTCTACATCGAATTCATTTCACAAACACGAATCTCCCTTCAACCTTCAACGACCATCGCTACCAGAAAAAAAAACACGTCGATTAGAGGCCTCGTTCCGCAGCAAAAAATAAAAAAATAAAAGGTTACAATGCTGCGGAAAAATTCCACAATTTATTACACGCATCAACCACCAACAAATCAGTACCCACCGGCCGCCGAAGATGGCACTTTGGCCGCTATACGCCGGAGGAGGAGCGAAGGCGAAATTTCATCAACGATAAACGCCGGTCATTTGTCGGCGTAAATGAAGATTTTCATTTTACTCGCGAAGCAGCTCCGAGCGTAAACTTGCACCAGGCATGAGGCAATCTTAATATCGCCTAGCATCGAGCTTTTACGAGAAAACCCGTTGAAAACAAAGTAAAATATGATAATGTATCCGCATCGTGCGCCGATATTACCGTCGTCGTCGCTTTACCATATTACAATGAAAATCTATTTCCAAATACGCCAAGGAGGAAAATACATCAAACAATACCAACGTTTCGTTCGAATATCATGAATGAAATCGTATCTGAAAACGACAGCTAACAACCTCTACAATATAATTCCATCACCGGTGCCTTCATTCTCTCCATACACCGCACACAATCCACAATCGTGCTGCTTTTTCGAATAACGCCAAAACCCACGTTACCCACGTTGATCGACCCCCTCCCCCTTCTCGAAGACCCACGACCCTGCTACTCGACACCCCTACTGCGAAACCTATAATT
This sequence comes from Maconellicoccus hirsutus, assembly GCA_003261595.1. Classification (NCBI taxonomy): domain Eukaryota; kingdom Metazoa; phylum Arthropoda; class Insecta; order Hemiptera; family Pseudococcidae; genus Maconellicoccus; species Maconellicoccus hirsutus. Next base: position 16,092 of record QBDW01001279.1, read on the forward strand.
CTTTATGGACACGATCATTGTCACCGAACCCTAATAAACATGCCTCTTCATATACTCGCGTATATATTCGCAGCTTCGTGTATTTATGGCATCAAATCGAATAGCCATCGCGTATTAAATATTCTCTCATTCGCCCTTCGCAATTTTCAACTCTATTTTTTGCATTTTACCATTTTTTTTCACTTTCGATTCTCTATTTTTTCAAATTACAGTACTTTTTTTTATCAACGAAATAAATCGTCGGAAGGGATAACGTCGTCACGAGAAAATTCAAGAATAAGAGATATTCTTGGGAAATCCTCCCATAAACCATTTAAAAAACCAATAAACAAAATCACACTTTCCACGTGACATTCTGAAATTACCGAACGTCGAAGCTAAACGACTATTACCGGGTAAACGCGAATTTCGTAAATACTCCCGAATACGAACGAAACCTAATACCTAATGTACTTCCGAACACGCGCGGAACTCCACGAATACTTCCGAATTCGCGTAAAACTTACCAAGAACACGAAAAATGCTTCGTATACAAGTACTACGTATATTTTCACCCATATTACCACACTTCGATTAAATCCTACAAATATTCTCGAAGTAACGCAAAACACAACGACACCGAAGCAGTAATTTCCCCTTTACGGGGCTCTCGTAAGAGACAGACACGATGAAAAATTCCAGGAAAAATTCATCCGCTGAATACAACATCGGAACAAAATCCGCCGATTATTTACATTGACGAAAACAAACAAAAGTGGTCGTATCTTAATGTTTGATTATGAAAACGGAAAAAATTACTTCGAAAGTGTATAGTATTTCGTAACATACAACGAGGTCGTTGCGTATAAAACAAACAACGCGTTGGGACATAACAGCGGCAAGAAAACACGTCGCAATTTTTGAAATTAAAGAAAATCCTTCCAAAAGGAATACTTTTCCACACACTTAAATTAAGTTTGATCCAGAGGTGGAATACGCGATAGAGGCTTTTCTACTTAAAATTTTCTCTCGAAAAACAATACGATATTCGAGCTAAGGGAGGAAATGTTACACGCGAAATTAATAAACGCAAAGTGGAATATTATGGAAATGAATTTTAGTACTTTGCTTTTTTAGGTATCCTGTACACTTCAGCCTGTACGTACGAAAAGTAGCCAAGTACGAGGACGAAAAATAAAGGGAAGGAGGGGGGACCTCGGAGAGCTTTACTTTTCGTATGGAAAATCACGCCTTCGAAAAAAAAAGAAAAACACGACGTTAACGCTTTCAATTTCAGGTAGCAGATTTAGAGGAAAAATTTCCTCTATCGGAAAAGTTATAATTGAGAGAGACAAAAGGAATTTACGAAACACGATATGAATATTAATGGGTATTCTAGTTTTCCTTATAGTTATAATTGATGTCATTTAGGTCAGGATGTAACATTACTAATATAAAGGTCCACGCAGAAACGTCGAGCGTAGTATACCTACGGCGAATGGCGAAGTATCCTCGGTTACCAAACATTACAGCAGAAACCTAACTTCAGCACGTGTATAAATGCCGAAAACGCTTTCGTCCCTTATTTCGCGCTCAAACGTTTGCTTCTTAAGTATGTCTGCGCGTGATGGCCGCATATTTGCGACGTCTCCCCTTCTAAAATATGCTCTTCCATAAAACGCGAAGCGACGACCGTGGCCGTACAGCGTCGTTTATTTCCCGCAAAACGTTATAATTGCCAGTAACATTGAAACGGAGTAAATTTACACCGATACGCGCGCGGATCGCGTAACACCGTAAACAAAAAGAAAAAAGCTACCAAACGACGAGCGGGTGTAAAATCAAAAGTGAAAAAACAACACTCGCGCCCGTTTATGGCACAGCTCGTGTATGTGTATCGGGTGACTTCAAACGTTAATTGAAATTCGAAGTCATTAGCTGGTCATGCAAGGTACTACGGCTGCTATAGTGTTGGTCAACAAAAACAACAAGAATAAAAAGAAAGCAATACACCAGGTTCGGTTCATTGAAGCGTGTACTTTGTATTCTTTAAAATAGGCTCGTTAGAGCGTAAATCCTTTCCATCTTTTAGGTAATGAATGTGTCCGCAGTCTGGTTCGATTGACCGTTTTTTTTTCTTTTTTCTCTCAGTCTCTTCCTCTATCATCACTCCTCTTCTTTCTTCCTCTTTCCCGCATCTTTTCTTTTTCTACTACGTTCACGTTCATTGTTTAGCAGCGAGATTTTTTCCCCCCTCTGAATGATCGTCTTTACGTACTGTCGTTATTGTTAATCAGAAATTCAGCTTGCTAAATTACGCCTACGTATGCTTCATTTGATTTAAAATGACCGTCATTACGAAGAGATATTTTTAAAGGAAAATGTGTGTGGGGGGGGGGGAATACCTACAAATGAGTTTTTCCTTTCTTTTTTAAATAAAATTATATCACCAATACCGTTGTTCCGATACACTTCTTGGGAAAGGTAACACTGGTGAGAGGACTGCTCTGATGGGACCTGATTAAAAAAAAATCCCGCTCGTGCAGAGAAAGTAAATGCCTCAAGAACTAGGCAGATGGTCAGGCGTGTTATTCGACATCGTGATGGGAGAAGAAGTGCTATTTACTCAAAAGCAGACGAGCAGAAGTTCAGGCAGCGGTGATGTGGACGTTGAAGAGTACACATCTCCTGAAGAACATCTCACCCAAGGTAGATGTAATGGAAGAATTCAATGGTTAGACACGCGGCTAGTGGCGATGACACTAATCTACCTCGGTTGAGATGTTCTTCAGGAGTTCTGTCTTCTTCGGCATCCACATCAGAACTGCCCGAACTTTTGCTGATCCGCCTTCATGTGAAAAACATTTCTTCGGCGGGCAATAACACGCCTTACCATCTGCCCTGTTCTTGAGGCACACATCTACCTTTTCTCTGCATGAGCGCAACTTGTTTTCAATGCGGTCCCATCAGAGCAGTGCTCTCACCAGTGTTACCTTTCCCAAGAAGTGTATCGTAACAACATTCGCACGTGGTCTAAGCAAATCCGCATTAATTTGTCACCTCGATACATCGACCTAAAAGCTGGTTTAACGATTAATCGACTTTTTTTTTCATCGTCCGACGCGAACGAGAATAGCGGACGCGTCATGTTAGACGTATTTCCTCCGATATGAAAACCGATTCAAAAGTAATTGTATCGATTGGAAATACTCGCAATTCTCGAGAATGAACCGTGAACGCCAAAAAGAACACGTTGCGTGAAAATAACTCCGACGTTATTATCGTTTATGGAATATCGAAAAATGGCGAATAATTGCCTTGTCTCGGTTATCTTCGCATATACGCCATAACGAAGTGTATAAAATTTCGTTAATTTCATCTCGTCTCGCCTGGTTCGCGTTGTGCGATGGTCGTGGTCGTCACTACCGTGAGAACCGATAATTATGTGCCGCGACAACGTCGAACGTGAAAATTTCCTCTAAATCCCCCCTCTCTGTCACTCACCAAAGGATTCGCCGTTGGTTAATTCAACACTAGGTTTTTTTCTAACAAGAAACAAAACTCATCAAAATGGTAACTCGGTGACTAATTAATGTTAAACCGAATCTCGGTATCCGTTCACGATACGCTCGACCGGACATCGCGTATACACGCGTATACAAAAAGTAAAAAAAAAAATTAAGAATAAAACAGTTTCCACATTGAATAAGCGAGAATATCGTTGCGTCGTCGGGAATACGAGATCTTACAACACCTGAGGATACCGGTCACGGTTCGTGGACATTGTCATTTCATCCATTACATAGTTCTTTGTTTTGCGGTATGCATGCAGCTCACCGCAGAGACGCAGTTTCCTAGCGTACGGTCTTTCTCTCTCTCTCTCTCCTACTCTCCATTCGTCTTCTCTCTCGCGGCGTATATGTTCTTATTTCTACGAATACTCGTTTTTCGTCTACTCTAACCCTTTCTTAAATAACGTATAAATGATATTTCCCGTTCTACTATTTCAACTTGGGAAAATTTTTTTCTCTTTTACAACACACGGACGCGTAATTTTTCAACGCACAATGAACGCCACGCCGGGTATACCTAAGCGTCCTATTCGAATAAAGAAACACTTTATATACAAACTCGACCTAAACAAGACACACACACACACGCACTGACACGTATTCAAAAGCAGCTTAAAACTACTAACAGGAAAAAAAAAGCTCCGAAATACACGCGCAAACAGACTTGAAATACAGCGAAAGAAAATTTTCGCAAAACTTGCCCCGGTATCTTGAGAATAACGGTTTCGGCGCGTATCGTAGTCAAACTCAATAAACGAAAACAGAAAAGTGATAAAAACTTTTACACAATACGCACAACAACTTTTAACCAGATTTATTTTTTTCCTTCCTTTTTAGTTACCAACTTAAGATAGCACTTAAAGTGTTAAACGTTCGAAGTCTTGTTATTGGCAATAAAGAAAGTAAGCCGAGCTTAAACCGTATACCAATCAAAATCTCGCCTCGACCTCCTCCATAGCCTTCACTTCACACATTTACCAACACACACACGCACCAAATTACTCTCGCGAGTACACGCCACTCCACATTTCATAAGTCATCTCGCCAACTACGCGAGCACTTCGCTAATTTTCATATATCTCGCATACAAACACACTTCGCAGCTGTGAAATTGCATAAAAGCGACATCGAGACCCATATCTTATTTTGTACAATACGCGGCCGACGAATCGTCCGCCAGCTCCATAAAGCTTATTAAATCTATTCTTAATGATATCGGCGAGCTTTCACAGTGAATTACAACACTCGCAAAGTCGTTTAATTAATAAACACAATGGCGAAGGAATTTCAATTTACAGTTAGCGTAGTGTAGATCTTTTTAAATGGAAACATGAAACGAGCTAGTTACCATTTACTGCGTCAAATTCTCTCTCGCTGTCTCTCTTTCGCGTTGTTACGCTTTTCCGACTTTATCTTGGTATTTACGCCGCCGCCGCCGCCACCGCCTCCGCCTCCGCCTCTCGCGCCCACAAAAATCGACTACCGAATGAAAAACTTCCACTTAATGATAAACTACGAAAAAGAGGGAAAGTTAGGCCGGAAAAAACTTGCACAAGATAAAAAAAAGAAATGAGTCGCGGCTGGTTGCCACAAAGCGGGCGAATTTTCCCGACGAATATTTGTTAGGAAATCCTCTCGGGTGAGATTTTTCTACCAATTTCGAACAAACTTCCGAGAACTTTTCTGGCGCAACGAAAAACACGAAAATTCATTAAACGTACCTAAAACGTAATCATCGCATGAATACCGAATTTCCGCTCTTTTTAAAATCATTTCGAGAACATGGAACCTTCGCCGAGTGAAACGAAAATTATTAATTCGCTACTTCCAAACATATACGCAGGAAGTAGCCACGAGATATGAAAGCCGCAGAGAAAAAGGGTATTAGAAAAATGATGAAATATGCAAATAAAACTCAAAATGGGTTAAAAATCCGTTTAAATCTTCTTGGAAAAGGGCCGCGATGACCAGAGATTCATTCGTATATGTTCGTCATAATAGGTAAAGGTACGAGTATACCCTTACGCCAACTGACTGAACCAAAAAAAAAGTTTTAGCTCGGCTTCGATAAATTTCGAACAATGACGAGCTTTAATTAAACTACGTTCATTAAGGGGAAAACATGAAGTCAACGCCCTCTCAAAATCGTCTAAATGGCTCATCAAACAATGACAACGATGGATGTTATGACAGAAGGTAGAATATTTCTCAAAAACGATAGATTACCGAGAAAACTGTGCCCTTCAGTTTTAAAGACTGAATTGAGGAGTTCATAGGTAAATTATAAATATTTTTCTCACGCTTCGCAAAACGCTCTAGTTCAACAATATTTGCTTTTTCTCAAATTCGCCTAAAAAATTAACGAAAAAGAAACCAGAAAATTCGTCGCTTCCCGTCGAACCCGAGCATCGGCGAATTTCGTAAATCAAATTTAATACGCCTGAATACGACAATCTGGATACCTAATCGAGTTACCATTTTCGACGAGAATTCCAAATAAGTTGGCAATTTGCGACTTATCAATTGAACGTCGAAAAGTCGAAAAGTCGAACGTCGCGTCGGTATATTGAAAATGAGCAATCCGCGCGAAATATTTCACTTCGAATTTCGACGATATAAAATACTATCGGCTCGAGACGCGGCGCAAATAACGCAAAAGTCGTTCGAAAGTTAACTAACACGCGGTAAAGAAAAAGCGTCGAGTGCGGGCGCGGAACAAGGCGGTATTTTAATTTAAGATCTAAATCGGCAAACGCCGACGAATAGCGTAAGCGAGAAGAAAAAGGGCGCTGGCCTTTTTTCTTTTCTTTTTTTATTGCTTCTCGTTCGCCCTTACATTACACTCGGATGATGTTTCTTTTAATAGAAAAGTATTTCACTTTGAACGAGTTAACAGTTGGCATCGAGAATGGTAAACTTTCCGTGGCCATAACTCGTCTCGATGTAATGAAAATATCGACGTCGAAAATGTCATATTTAACGCGTATCGCGCTCCACGCAAACACACGCTCGCAGGCTCGCAGCCAGCCGAACGTCGCGTCGAAGAGAACCCGCCGAAGATAACGTCGAAGTTATGAAAATCTTTAAAAGAGAAAACCTTCGCCGAATAGACTCGTTCGAGGATTTTTCTCTCGTCTTTCGTTTCGCATTTCTCCTCTTCCTATTTTCACGTGATATTTTTTTTTCTTCTTTTCCATAAAAGCTTCGCGTACGTATCGATTACCGCTGCGTCGAACTCGCGTATATACCTACTCGACCTAGAAAACCACAAAGTAGCCGTTCGAAATACGCGTACGCGTAAAATTAATTATCGGCGCGTATTTTCACACCCGTGTACGCGCCTGTGACAAATCGGGTGTAGAAAAACAACAACTAGAGGGCCTTCGAAGACGCGTGTATATTGATCGCGTCCCCTTCGCAGCGGGTCGACGCTGCCGGCCGCCGACCCGCTGCGGTCTTGGCCGTGTAATTTTTGCATTTTGGTCCTCATTTAGCGGCCACAGACTTAAGCAGTTTGTCAGGTGGTAACTGCTCCTTAATCGAGAGAAAGTGATTAGAAAGGGGTCCGAAAAGCAATTTCGTTGTTAAGTGCTTCTTAGCACGCAACTCGACGCCGTCGACGCTGCCGCGTATTTTCTCCCAAACGAATGACGACGGCACGGCTTTTGCCCGGCGTCGTTGCCAAATCGTTCTCTATTAATTTTCCGTCCACCGTACGTAACAATCGTATGATGAAAGAAATACTACCCTTAAGTACACCCACACCCTTACCCTACCATAAATCTAACTCTTTTCTTACCCGTTACCAGCCTTCCTCTCAATCTTACATTCTTGCCGCATGTACGCCACGATTACACGATACCGAACGAGAGCAATTTTTTTCACAAAATTTCTTTCGTACCTCCGTGTAATCTTTTTTTTTTCTTTTGTGGCGAGTATATACGAGCTTATTATCCGGGAGAACTTTCGGCTCCATTAATGTAGCCTGAAAAAGGTCATTTTTTGCGAAAGAATCAAAGAAAGAGAAGAGAGAGCGTATTTCAAAAATACGCTACAATAAGTTTTCAACAAAATTGAGCTCGAAAAATTGTATCGAAAAAATTAACCTCTTTTATCCGCAACTTGGACACCCCTTACGTTCTTTTTAAATAACGCGCGAACGCACGCTAACGAGTAATTTACCCAAAAATACTCCTCGGGACGCTACGAAGAAGAACGTTTACGTCGCTACGTGCCCAACTCTCCGCATACTGCTTCAACGTCGCGTTGGCTTGTTTTCTACAAAACATGACCTCATCACGTCAGAACGAGCGAACCGAATTTCGTCAAATTTTCAATATACTCGTAGTAAACTACCGGTAATTACCGTAAATACGGAAAGTTGATGGTAAGTTAACGAAAAACCACAAATTTATGGTAAATCATTATTGGTTACCAACTGTAAATCAACAGTAAATTACCGTAATTTGGTGGTAACATACACAAAATTACGGTAAATTGCAGCAAATTACTATAAATTACCACAAATTACAGGAAAATTACTATAAATTACCAGTAAATTATAAATAAATTACCGTAAATTATCGCAAATACTGCGAATTTACGGTAATTATTGCAACTATCATAAAAAGATAATTGCAACAATTTTGCTGTCATTTGCCTTTCGTTATACCGGTAATTTTCCACAACTGCCATAATAGCTTCTGATTTAGATCTCAGTCAAAAGGCCGAGAAGATTTTTGTAACATCAGTCACGATTGAAAGTTATTATGAATAGAAAAAAAAGTAGCTAGCGATAGCGAGCATGACGGAAAAATGTGAGGGGGATTTGCAAAGCTGGTTGTAACATTTATTTGTGTATTTTTATGCTTCAATAATGGTTTTTGTACCTCAAAGGTTGTTTTTTTTCGAATGATGTTGGTATTTTTTTTCATTTTTTCAAAATGGCCGTTTTTTCATGAAATAAAATTTTTTAAAAGGATAGAAGCAATGGGATCCAAGAGGATCCAAGTTTGTTCATGAACCAAAAGTGGCCTATAGTAATCCTGAAACTAGGACACTGCAATTTTTGCGATCATTTGCAACAAACGGTTTTACACGCAATTTAATTACGTAATGAAATTCATAAATTTTGGTTGAATATTCAAACGCATATATTGATCTATTGTGAGTCAAATTCGTCCATATTTAAATGAAATACTTCTAACGAAGATATTCCACTCTCCAAAATAAAAATCGACTTCAAAAATCTGTGTTTCAAGACCCTGAAAGCAGATTTTTTGGCTTATCACAGAGGAAAACTTGAAATTTTCCAATTTTTTCTTCCTTCTGATACGTTCCCTCTTCAAAATTACCTCCCCCCGTTCAACTCCCCACTCCAAAATGAAAAATGACCTCAGATTCGCACTCAGCGACCTCAAAAACAGTGGAAGAGACATGAAAAAAAAAATTTATCACCATACAGTCTTAAATCACGTTTTTTGGCTGGTTTGGACCACTATGCGTCGCGTCGTATCTCAGTACTTCTCCAATCGTTAAAGCAATATCGGTGGAATTTCGCCTCGTTTAACTTCACGGAACCGTCATCAATTCATAATTAAGCATTTTACGGGTTACGTTTCCAGCAACCAGTACCGCACCAGCGATGACCATCTTTACCACGCCTGTTGCCTCATCCTCGCAGTAATAAAACCCACGGCGTCGTATTTGCTTTTTTTTTAGATACTCGTAAACTATCCCTTTTTTTTCAGCATAACACCCTTTCTGCTGCCGCCGCAACGCATCGCATTCCGTCGCTTGGTTCTTCTGTATACGCGACAATTAAAAAATTTACATTTTTTTCAAACTTATCGCGCTACGGTTACTCGACGACGAGATATCCCCGAGTGCATCGTTGCATATTCATTATTCAGCAGCGGCCCTGAAACAAGACGCTTATCTGGTAGCGCAACAAAGAAAAACTGCCAGCAAAAAAAAAAAACGCAGTTACCCAACAAATCGAATTTTCTAGAACGAATATTCCGTATAGAGCGGAATAAAATTCACCGGCTTTATCTTTTGCATTACCTGGTGCGAAATTGATTTCGCGCACAACTTGGCGTAATCGTGTCAGTTATCTGGAAATTTCAAATTGTTCTTCCACGTTTGAGCATCGCGCGCCAAAGTGAAAAGGTATAGCGAGTGAAAAAGCCGAGCTTCTACGCTAGTCTTCCTTTTCGCAGCACCTTGTTTATTATAAAGAGATCAAAAAAACAATGAGAAAGGAAAAAAGGGTCGCATTTCGCGTGCAGTTTTCCAGCAGCAAATCCGAGTCATCGACAAAACACCGTCCGCAGGCACCTTTCGGGAATACAACTTCGCCGCTAACGAAGTCAACTTAATTATCCGAGTCCGTCGTGAATTGTCAAAAGATGTTTCATAAATTATCGCGTCAACGTAGATAAAGCTTTCGAGCGAACTTGCCTCGGCAAGCCGTTGACTTATGTTCGCCGTCACCGCCGCCGCCGCCGTAGTAGTATCGTTTCTGTATTTTACTGTGTTAACACTTGGCGAAACTTGTTGCGTTTCTCGAGCCGGTCGCCGCTAATACCAGACTATCAGCTCGTTTAATCAGCTGCCGGCGCCATTTCGCGATGAGCGTTTCCTGCGCTTGAATCGTATCGCGAAACGAAAACCAATGCGTAGCGTAATCGTGAAATTAACATCTACCCGAACCGAAGCTTTTTGTTCGAGGGTTGATGGCTCGAGTTGCAATCTTCCATAAGGATCCGTTTTGATGGAAGACACACGAGGCGAATCTTCCATCAGAAAGCCATCCAGCTATTCTAATCTCTGAACTCGTGGACACTCCATAGATCCGCCATACACTTCCCTCTGTCCGTCAACCGGAAAAATCACTCAACAGAGACGACAACCGCCAAAAATCACGCTTTACAAAATAACGCTGAAAAACTCCGACGACAGAACTCTAATAAATCACTGATGCTGAAATTCCGCCACCCGAATAAAATTGCTCCCAGCGGCGCACTAATTTACGCCCACGAGCTGGCCGCGTTATCATTACGAATAACGGACGAGAAACGCTGGACGAACGCTTATCGCGTCGAATCGAAAGGAAAAAATACGCCTCAACTTATATTCCAAAAGGCACCACGAACAAACTACGAAGCAACCAACATCCGAAGCAGCATCGCATTACACCGCGTGTATTACCCAACAAAACCTCGTGACTAGAGCCCAAAAAGATTACAGCGTGTTTCGCTAAATTACTCCCGTTACTCGAAGATCATGCAACTTCGTCAGTATCCGTGTATGAAATTGCATAGCTTCCATTAGACGGGCGTATATTTCGGCAGAAAAACCATCGTGTACGTTGTACACGCAACGTTACGCCATTATTTCACCGCGTTGTCTCGCTCATTCGACTTTGTAATCCTTTCGAGGAAGTATTCGACGACATACGCTCGATGGTTTTCCTTCCTCCATCATATCCGCAGCATATTCACTTTCCGCGAGTAACGCCGAGCTCACCTCCGGATTTCTGGAAAAATTCTCGACCTCAAGGACACGCGGCCGTACCAGGCGAAAATTCAATTTCAAAAACGCCAGCCAATTTCGCAACGTGATTAAAAAGCGTCACAATATTCGAACGCGGCGAATATCGTAAAAACGGTGGAAAAATTTTTTAACGATCGTTAAGCTAATTAATAAAATTTGCATGGGAAATATAACAAAAAAAGAAAACTACGTCGGAGACTTTACAAGGCTTAAATTATTGCGAAATTAAAAATTCAAATTAGCAATGTAATTTATCGTTAAAATGGTAATTTTCACTAGGTCCGAAGATTTATTCAATTATTTAAAATTAACGCGACTACATTCGCATTACGTACATGTATGCGCGGTGGCCATTTTTTTCGACGTTTATTTTCATTTTTTTTTCTCGTCCAACGATCAATCGACCATCGACGAAACCGTATCGAAAAAAATACTATTTTACTTGATTAATTTTTTCCCCCCTCCGAACAAGTAAACTACTTTTTTTTTCTTCTCCGTGTTAATTAAACTCGCATCGAAAAAACTTCGACGCGCCATTCAATTTCCTCTTTCCGAGGGTTTCCGTAATTAATAAGCGCGCCGCTAAAAAACATACGTTTGTATACCGCGCACCGGTACACTTGATGAAGAGAGAAAAAAAAACCTAAAAGTAGCGCTTGCTTCCTGCCTGACCTCGTAAAAATAATACATCAAGATTGACTATATAAGTTTATAAACTTCACCCAAATTACTAGGTTTAAACGTAAAAGGGCTTTTGAAGTAAACGCAAGGTCGCTTGGAAACTTTTTTTTTTCTTTTTCACCCTTTGAATCTTGATATTTTTTTCCCCTCCGCTATCCTTATTATTAAAGCTTGATCCGTTTAAAAATTTTTTATTGTATAATACACCGTTATCGGCGCGTTTCTAAGCCATTTTTCATTTTAAATCGTTCATTGAATTCGAACAAACAACCACGGTAGTTTTATACGGTGATAAATTAACTTATAATGATAGTACATCGACTTCATGCCTCTTCTACGTACATTTTTCGTAGAACAACCCTCGAAAATATTCATTTTTCCACTTCTGGTACGCGAGACGACGACGACGACGCGGCTTTTATTATCGCGTCTATCGAAATAATAACGCGATTTTGCACGAAAAGCGAGAACCATTCATCACAGACGCATTTTTCAATGTTTCCTATCGCGGTGCAATAAAATCCTTGAAATTGGCTTCTTCCAGATACCATTACCGAGCAGGTCGGTGTCAGCCCGTTTCCTCCTATCTTGCAATGCGCTAACTTTTATTACTCGAATGTAAATAGAGTTGAGGAATGTAACAACGCAGGAGCAAAGAATTACTCGCAGAATACCGCACTTCCTTGAACATCGTGATACCATCACTTATGCACCACCGATGTCTAAACAATCACCGAACATAGTTCTCAAGGCAGAGGGCTCAGTTAAAGCTGATAATCACTGCATATAACGAACAAAAATCCTGAAAAACAATCGTACTTCCGAAAACGTAGTTTCGATTTTTTCAACTTGCAGACGAAAATCACTTAGCCATATCGCAACCACGCTCAAGTTCAACCCAACGCAGTATCTTCATTCAATTAGTACTTCAGCGCAATTACACAGCATCAGATAACACCAGGACCAAGGCGATTACCAAGGCAAACGTGCAACAAAACATGTAGCCACGGCGAATGAAAACCTCGCTCGAATTTCACCGACCAATACATTGCGGACAAAAACACGCCGACTAGCAACTATTTATAAACCCATCAGCGAGAGAAAATTCGCAATACCGCAAGGGTTCACCTAGCTCCGAATTCGGGCTCGAAGTACGGGAAAAAAGTACGACCAAGAAACATGATAAAGTATACTTTACAAACTACCGCCGCCGCTTCAACACGCCTGTCGAAATACAAAAAGGTCATTTCGCTAGATACACTTTTAATGAGCGCCGCCATACAACTAACATTATTAATCATTAAGTTCGACTTGTCTCCTCTCTTTCGTAAGTGCTGCAAAACCGCAATACGCGATGCATTACCATGGCGCGCCCTCCACAATCTTCGCACGGTCCGCGGGCGCAGGGTGCACGCGAAAATTCGCATTTTCCAAAAACATTTCGCGTCTCTCTTATTTCGCGCGTGATTCGTATATTGCGAAATTTTGGCACGTATTTTAATCAAAATTCGCTTCTTCTCGTCACCGCCGCGTACGCCGGCTGAGAAACGTCTCGTCGGCACGTATTCTAATTTATTCGACGATTAACCTTTCGCGCAGTACGCGAAATCCGCTCGAAAAGCGCACCCGTCTCGCGTACACAATTATAATCCGAACCGTTTGATCGAGCCGGGCGTCGAGCCGCGTCGCCGCCGGCCGCAGACCACGCTTCTAGCGCACGTAATACGTAGTTTACGAAACAACGCGTACATCTCTCTCGCCGACGGACGACAGTTACCTTCATTAAATCCAGAATGCCAGAAATTTGGTAGCCTCCAAATTTGATACATAAATTTCCACTGCAGCGATCTGACGTTTATGGAGAAAGTCAAGTCTCTAGTCAGCTCATACATCAAATTTACCGCTCGACCTAATGTAATTTATGGCTTTAAAAATTTAATAATAAAGACCGCTACGTCGCGCCCGCGTACTCGGCGTCTCGTCGCAAGCTTAACTTTCATCCATTTTTACACGCTAATCGATGCGCTAAATACGTGGCGATCGCTTTTAATTGAAATAAATTTACTGTGAAATAAGTTAGCCGCGTGGCTTACACGCTTTTATACTTTCGCAATCGCCATCGCCATCGTTCCTGTCACCTCTCTCCCGTCATACACGTTTTGTTGTCGCGCTATTAGATACACCGGCGACCGGCCAGTGGATACGTGCGAATACCTAATAAATCAGCACGCTGTTTGCGAGTACGTTTCAACGACAAACAATAATTGGAAATTATTCGACGGCCATCTAAAGAAAACTTTACAATAAATGTATACGTTCGAATGACGAAATAATGCACTCAGCTTAACCAGTTATACCTCTGATGCATGTAAAATTGTCTTCATCTCGCACGTTCAATGTATCAGTGCAAATTATTCGAGAATATTCAACAATAAATCAACAAATCCTTACATACTCGACAAACATACCTTTACGCGTCACACATGACAAAATAATTGCCTAACCTCAATTAACGTTCATCATACTTGAAATGACACGTGTTATACTTGACGAATTAATTTCCACACCTTACGACAAAACTGCGGGTATAGTGGGTTGCATAACTAATTTTTATAGGAAAAAGCACTAAAATCAGTGTAACAGCCCGGTAAAATTAAAATTGTAGAATATCGTTCTGTAGGACAAACAAGTGTATGTCTAAGAATTATCAAAGAATCGTCCTATTTGATCAACAACTGAAGTTGTGGGATCTTAGAAACCTCAAAGTAAGGTTCTGTAACCTCAATTTTTAATAAAATCGAGCAATTTTTTACAATAATATTCTTAAACATACACTTGTTTGTCCTACAGAGTAATATTCCATAATTTTAATTTTCCCAGATTGTTGCAGGGATTTCGGTGCTTTTTCCCGCAAAAAATTGGTTGTGCAACCCGCTACACTCGTAGTCTCGTCTTAATAAACGTATACCATACTGTCTTATAGTAACAGATGTCACACATACTAACAAATCACACGTAAAAATGTACAGTACATTGCAATCCGAACTGACACGGATCAAATTCAACAATCACCCACTATATTCAATTCTACGTATATCATACTTGAAATTGACACGTGTCATACTACACGAATTACCACCATACTCGACCAAACTTACATCTCATTCATACTGACACGTGTCATACTTGAAGAATCACTTTTCACACTTTGTTAAACGTGCGCTATACTCGAACTATCACGTGTCCTACATCCCATCACGATTAAACCCGCACGTAATTCGTCAAAATACCAAACTTCGCATCATTGTAACACAACCCGAGCAACTTGTAAGGTGCAATCAAATCAGAAAGGAGCAATTCACCACGAATATCACATCGAATTGACCCCGCATGAAACTGTAAATAACTGGTATCAATTTCGCGTCGATAAAATACCGTGTTCGCGAACTATTTTCGACGTTCGCCATCAAAATAGGTTTCTAGCAGCGTATTGTTTTACGCTATATATTTTTTCGTATATGCACGTAATATAAACACTCATACCTAGTACACGAGTACGACACGATCGAGAAAATACGCGTTAGGCGTTACACGTTCCCTTCTACGGTTCATTTTTTCATGCGATGATAGCTTATATGACATTTTCGCAAATTTTCGACCATAAAAAGGGCGCAACGTTCGTATATACTTCGATGTACGATAAAAGCCGAATAACGATGACGAAATCGGCGTCAATATACGAGTAATAAAACGTAGCCCCAAAAAAAAAGGGTAAAAATTGAAAAATCATCTACGGCCTCTACGCGTACCGCAACGCCATAACGGAATATGGACATTATATAAACGTCGCTTAATGATCTTGCTACCATTAAAGCTACATAGAAGTCGTCCAATGTAATCAAAATATCATTTCTGCGGCGCGCCGAGAAAATCTATATTTTTGTAATACGATAGTATACTTTAGTATAACGTAGAAATATTGAGAAAGGGGGAAAAAGTACTTTGTGTCGAATCGCCGGCACACGACACACACACGATAAAATTTTCATCGGTTTTTCTTTTTATTTCTGTTGTTTTTGTGTAACTGAGCCACAGAAATGCTGAAAAAATACCACCATTATACTAGTAATCGTGTTTTAAACAATTTTCCACTAAATTTTCAATATTCGAAAAAACCCCTCGAAACTTCAGGACTCGATATTTTCGCATTTCTACTTGAGAATTTCTCGGTATTCGTAAAAAGTAGTTGGATTTCAAGCAAGAAGTACAGAAACGTGGGTTGAGAAAAATTTTAAAATTTTCAAGATTTTTTTGAATAAGAAAAAATGATTAAAACGCTGAGTGCGCAGACACCTACAAAATCGTACTACGAATGTACTTACGCGTAATGCTTTTTTTCCTTCATCGCATTCGTTTAATTGCTCTTTTCTACGTCGGAGTGTAGGGTACCTAATAGCGAAACGGTGAAAAAGACAAAGACGAGGTCGAGAATGTAAAATCAGCGCTTATCGATTAGACTCCGAAAGTGTACGAGGTTCTTTATTACGCGTAAAAATACAAACATGTAATTCGCGTACCGAGAAGGAAATATTTACTGATATACAAGGGTATTAAAATGCGGTTTCCACGCACACAACGGCACAGCCAACGAACAAGATATAGAGCTACGTGGTTAGGGGTCAGCGTTGTACACAAGGTACATTATGGTCGAAGACATTATCACCATAGGTAGTTGCGGCGGCGTTAATTTAAATTTATCCATCTCTGTTTCATATAAACGTATTCGTATGTGTATAGGTTTCATCTGTTTATCTGTTTATCTGTTTATCTACGGCGACTACGGCGTACACGAAACGTGTGTCGGGCTGATCCGTTATGAATATGGAGCTCTACATTACGGAATAATTTGTCCATAAAATCGGATTTGGTTGATAAATTCGCGGCCGCAGCGCGTACCCGCGCATCTAATACCTAAACCTACATCGTCCAACTTGCAAGAACGATTTGCACACGTGTGCCGGTGCGTTTGACCGTTCGCCGAAGACGACGAGGGCGGCGCAGCGGTGTCCGGGCACCGTATCGATGTTCATTACGGCTGCTTTGGCGTAAACGCGTAAATAAAATTAGAAAGCCGTATTTTACTCGACGAGCGCGAAATTTACATGGATGTTGGAACATTATCGAAAAAGGGTTTTTACAAGGCCGGCCTCGGTTTCGGGTTTACGATTAGCAAATGCGTAATACAAGGCAAAAGGTCGCCTGACGTTCGCCGCGTACACGTACGTGTTCCAGTATCGAGGGGCGAATCGTTTAGGCAACTTTTTCAACTTGCGGCATTACACGACGACGACGACGACGACGATGACGACGAGGGAAAATCCCTCGAATCTGTCGTACAAGCATCGTCCACGCTATTAATTCCTTCGGTCGGCTTCGACGAAAATCTTAACACGAAAGTCGACTCGTGTTAAGCTGCGGAGTGACAGACGGCTGCCATTGCCCGTGTCGTGATTAATGGCCCGTTACCGTAATTTTTTCGCCGCTATAATTACTGCTAAAAAAAAGTAACATCTTTTGCCAACGGTACAATTAAATGTTTACCGTATTTCGATCGTCTCTTCGTACGATACTACTCACGCATCGTTGCCAGATACTCCGGGCTGGTGTAGTTTCATTCTTCTAATTTTTCAATCGACAGCACCCGAAGAAGTAATAAGTCACGGCGCGAATTGAATATTTCCTTCACTAGAATTCCAATCGCCGGCGTCGCTTCGGCTACTCTTCTGACATATGCGCCATGAAGGTTACAATATCGCTTTGAGCCATTTCAAAATCTTGCATAGGCAATTTACTTGACGTATTTGTGATGAAGATGAGTCAAAACGGAGTAAGATAAGTTGCATATCCCTTGCATGACAAGAAAAACTATATGTATACAAGGTGTTCCGGGGTAGAAATAAAGCCTTCAACCCAGAAACTGTGCAACATAAACTGAGTCTATGTATGCATGTTAGCCTAACCTCCGGGCCGCAGGAGTAGCGGTATAATCGACATAAGAAGATATGTATTTTTAAAAAATTTACGAATTTATGAAAAACTTCACTCATGACCAATCACCCTGTTTCTGAAGGGGGAGGACCATCCTTTTCAATGCCGCAAACCTTACCTCCCTATCTCACATACTTAAAAAGTTGTGGTCTTCAAAAATTAAAAATTGCAAAAATTTACATAATTTTGAAAAGTTTTGGAAATTTTAATTTTTATAACTTTTGATCTAATTAAGATAGAAAGATGAGGTTTGCAGCAGTGGAAAGAGCAAACTTTTGCACCTAAAAACATGTACTAAAGTCATACGTTATGAGAAGAAATTTTTGAATAATTTAATAAAAATGATGAAAATTTCACAATTTGAAACGCGCCCTTGAATATTAACCTAACACAAAAATCATCCACACTAGAACAATCTAGAGAAAATTCTCTTTCTTCTCGAATAAATCGCATATTTCTATCTATTTTAGTAATTGAGGTATAATTATTCAAAATCTGTTGATAAAAATGAAAAAAAAAATTTTTTAAAGTATATCACTGCCCTTGCGGCTCGGAGGTTAGGCAAACATGTATACATAGACTCAGTTTATGTTGCACAGTTTCTGGGTTGAAGGCCTCATTCCTACGCCGGAACACCCAGTATATGTATTCATGTGTAATTATGTATGCTTATTCGTTTACGCTTCTCACATTACGAATGCAATACCTGGGCGTTGACGTGTTCTGAATTGAATTACCATGAAATTATCTCACTTCGAAATATTCCAAGGTTTCCATTGCTTTTCGACATTTTATCGCGACAGCAGTCGAATATCTCGTAACAGGACGTTATTTTCATTGTCGAAAAGGAATGTCAGGAGAAAAGTTTCCATTCTTTTCGTGACAAAAGATAACACTCCGGCGGAAAGGTAAAAAGATAAGTACTAGTTCATCGAGTCTACTTATAATGAAGTTTTTGACGAGTACGTAACAAAAACCCGAAGCGAAAGCGAACGCGAGAATACGAAGAAAGCGAATAGCGCGCCTTCGAATTACCTTGAAAATTGTTTCTACTATACTCGAAAACGCGTAAAATTTGCGGTACTCGTGTTTTTTAAACGTTTTCGAGATGACAGTTTTTTTCCTCTCCTTTTCGCTCTTTTGTATGAAAACATTTAAATCGAGTCGAGGCGCGAATCGAGTACCATAAATATTTTACACGGTTCCCTAAAGCGATATTGCGATCGTAAAAGAGGAAATTCTTGGCAGCGAGGGCGGCGAGATGGTCGGAAATGGCCGAATTTTCCTTATTGCTGGCTCGAAATTGAAGATGTGGCGCAATTTAAGTTCGGTCGAGAGTTTGAAGGGGGTTGAGATAAGGAGTGGGATTTGATGGGAGAGTTGGTAAGTGAAAATTTTTGGGGGTTTGTTTGGGATTTTTTATAGCGATCTTTCGAAAATACCTTCGTTGAAAAAGTCATCGTGATGTACACAATTTTAAGCGAAGTAAAACAACACGAATATACAGTGATGTGAATAGTAGTCTTCTCCTAGCTCGCTTCGAGTTATTTTTCAAGTAATTTGGGGTGTTGCGCTTCTCCGAGTTGTATATTTTTGTTATGAAGTTGAAAAATTTTCGCATTCGCTTCGCTCGGACAATTTCTCCGTTTGATTTCTCTGCTTTTTCGAAATATACGTAAATAGCGTAGAGTTCGATAGAAAGCCAGGATCATGTTATCTTTTTCTCGTTTTGCTCAACATGGAACTCGTAGATATGTCGTTTTCGTCGATGCTTCTTTTAAAAGAAAATTCGTCCGAATGAAGAAACGCTTTGCAGCGCAGCAACGTTGGCCGATACGAACGCATTACGATGGGTCGCGAATCTGAGTAAAAAAAAGGAGGAATCCGAAGTTCGGGATGTGGATTTGAAAGGACGACGCGACGCGGCGAAAAAATATCTATCATCGTAAGGTTGAACGGACTATACATAGCAACGGTCATCAATAACGCTTATATAACTAGCAGAATTTGCCGGCTCATTAGTCGTACGTGGCAGCGGATCGGACAGCCGAATAGGATAGGACACCTAGGATGGCGACGCGACCCGACGCGAAGCGCTTTACAAGGGTAGTAAATTCTATTAAAACGCCGGCATATCGAGTGAGAGGCGAACTTAGTAAAACGTCCAAGTGGTCCGGTGCGGAGAAGAGTCGGAGGCGCTACAATGCATCGCGTACAATAGTTTTATTCGTATATTTCACAAAAGACTCGTACCCGATAGCTTTTATTCGGTAATAAATTACGGCCTCGAGTCGGACCCGCGCTTTTCTGCCGAGCGACTAGCAAATTATGTGCTTCGAATGAATGATGGCGTTTTGCATTGCGCGCCGTAATTAATTGACCCACTAATCAACAAATAAACTTCGAGCGGATTTTTCAACTTCTTTTGTATTTTTTTCTGGCTTAGTTCGCCTGGTAGTTCTCGCAAGAGGGGCTTTTGGAAGCGTATCGCATCGTCGGTTCGTCGGTACGCCAGCGTGGAATTTATTCGAGCGTTTTTCTTATAACTTGGCGGAATCGCGAGACTTGATAAATAATTAAAAACAAATTTATCCGAGTAGAAAATACAACAACGCGAAAAATATTCTACTTATACAACGCCGCCGCGCGCCGCCCACAAATGAAAGAACGTGGAAAAAGCAATGAGTTGCGAAATCCTTTGTGCGCTGTTATACATTTGCACGAGGAGATTTTGTATACTTGAAGCGAAACGTATCAATTTATCCATCATTACGAGTATTGTGGTGGCGCAATTATCGCCTGAGCTCGCTTTAGTGCGTTGGCGTGATAATACCCGCGTTTCGCCGTTCTGCAATTCGCATAATATCTTTTTTATCGAAGGAGATTAACGAAAAAGGAAAAATATGTTGCGCGAGCGAAAGAAGCGTCAAGAATTATACGCGCGATACACCTAACTACCTGTATCCTACACTTATTATACGTTTACGAAATTAATGAAAAAGCAAAGACGGCGTTTTTGTCTTCTTCAGCGCTTACACACCAACTTGGAATATAATAACACGGAAGAAAGTTTACTATTTTTACATCGCATACGAAAGCAAGAGAATGTACGACGAAAAAAAGACGACGACGATGACGATAATGAAAAGAAGAAGAAAATTCTTAAGTCGAAATCCCGACTAACCAAAGCTCTCGACGAAGTTGAACTTTCTTCTCAAGTCGTCTTACGGTGAATGTTTTTAAAAAGGTAGTAATGGATTTACGCCAAAAATAACATCGCGTTTTCCTATATAAACGATCCCAGCTTAGTTGCGACTCGTTCATCTCGAGATACCCGAAGGCTGGATTACTTCGTCGGTTCTGGTTCGTGTATTCGGTTCAATTGCTTGGCCTCGAGCGGTCGTCGGTTAGCAAACGGATTTCATGGCGCTTTCTGAACCCGTCGTCCGATGGGTATCTTGTAGCATGGGTAGTGCAAAAGATGCCCAAGATAGGGACATTTTTCAATTTCGATTCGATGTGCGTACCGGAGCTAAGCTGTAGCTTGCGACGCGACGTAATTATGTCGCTTTTCCATACGAATGACGTATATTTACCAGCCCGGCAGGAGGGATTTAGTCGAGATTCCGTTTCAGAGGGTATTGCGTCGTTTCCCGGCAGAGAAGTTCATCTGGAAATTATTCTTCAACTGGAATCAAGCTACTAGGAATATTGCCCAGGAGGTTGACGGGTGATATACGACGCTGATGATTGCCACGGAAACGGTTACTCGAAATTGATACGGTTCTTCGTTTTATTCTTGATTAATTTGCTATTCTTCGGTTATGTTGGAAAGAAGAGATGAAAATAGGAAATGGAAACGAATAAAACGAATGTTATTTGCGTACACGATTATTCTATCATGTTAAAATTGAAATTATTAATGCAGGTTGTATAAGAACTAAATTTGAAATAATAATATATACGTTTTGCGATATTTACAGGAATTGACTCATATCGCTTTCTATCTTTTTCGGAGGCGAATTCAAGGGAAAAGGCACCGTCAGAAAAATATCGCAAAAGGATTACGACCTTGCTGAGCCAGCCACCGCTGATTTGCTGCCTTCGTCGATTTCATTGTTTTTAAACGCATATCTCCTAATTGCGGAAATGAACGCAGTATAAGTGAAACACAAAGAGATTCGCAAACACGTACAAATTCCGCGATCCGCTCGATCCGCCGAATAATTAAAACGGCGAAAACTTCACATTAAAAAATTATCGAAATACGAAAAACCGAGAAGGACGCAGATTCGAGGGGAAACACCGATGTAAAAACCGCGTACGAAATAATTAACTACAATAGATGCAAAAGCCAACGAAAAATCGAACACGTCATCGATACAGCGCGGATATTTATTCGCAAATACGCTAAACGGCAACAGCATCAATTACGACTAATTTAAATTACGCGCTCGATTGATTTAATAAAATTTCAGCGGTCGGTTTTCGCTGCGAGTTTACATTGGAAAATTGTCACCGATGATATCGCCGTCGCGTCGCTGAATACTTCCTATACGAGCACGCAATTAAAGGTAAAATATTTCACGATTTCGCGTCCCGTCCGGCCGGATGGGCAATCAAATAAAATTCGTCATAATGATTGAATTATCGTATCACGGCGGACATTAGCATCATAGACATTTAGACGTTATCGAAAGAACGTTAATTTCGTACCATCGAAATAGTAGTCTTGCCTTCGTCGAACGATACCGACGGGACGATGCTACGTGCAAAACAAACATTCGAGAGAGGAATTTGGTATTTTCATTACGCGTCGCGTCGATAATCCTTCGCGATTCCCCTCCTTCCGCCCTTCAGCCCCGGCGAAAGAACTAAAAAACTTACTCCGCTTCGCGTATACGCTCTCGCGTCGAATAAGTTGACTTGTAATTAAAATTCAAAAAGTACGCGGTAATTATACGAAATGGTATTCGCCTGAAGGCGGATTACCGCCACGTTGGATACACGTAATCCGAAGAGGATACCAAAAAAATCGCTACCGCTGCAGTTGGTCGTAAGATAAGAGCCGAATTTCACCTTTAATTACGTTTTTGCTTGATTTCGATTCAAAAATTAAAGAAATAGGTAATTAGATACCCATTTTACGTGAGAATTAACCTATACGTCAAAAATGAGACATGCACGACTCCTTGCCGTTCCACCTTCCTCTTCATATTTAACCAAAAATTTCGAGTACAACTATTCCACTGATAGATTTTATTTCGGCGATTTTTTGGCACATTTCTGTCATACTTTTGACCGGACGTAAAGAAATAATGCCTGCTTCCTTCCATTCAAACATTCCACAGATACACTCTCAAAGTGGTTCAAATCGTTCAGCAAGACCACATCAAAAACCACATCACACTACCGTAAACTACGTAACCTGCGCCATTACCGAAATGAAAATTCGGCAAAAAATTTCGCTACACCTCAATAATTTACTTTTTATCGCGGTCGAGAAACGTGTCCTGAAATTTTCGCGAATCGATGTCGTTCGATTAAAATTTTTATAACGAAACGACGAAACGCGAAATACACCCAAAGGTTGAAGATTTCGGAGAGTTTTAAAATTTAGGTGAGCCGAATGGAAGCCAGCATCGGACGGAACGAGGCGGAGAAAAATAATAAAATAATAAATTTATACGAATGGTAAAGTTAAAAGAGTTCCGACGATTGCGGCGGAATTTCGTTCTCGGCGGCGGTGAATTTTTCATCGGTGTTCGGCCTTTGAAGACGGATGGCCGGGTGGAAGTTATAAATTATGCGAATACTCGCCGACGTTTACTTAAGCTTTCGCATTCCACCTTTAACGAATCAATGGCAGTATGTTTGGCAGGAATCTTTTTGTTTGAAATTAATTATTTATACACGACAGCGTACAATTTAACGCCGCGCCGACGAGTTCATCTCGACGGTACGTTTAGCCAAAAGATATGATTTCGCGTATTATCAACCGACGCGCGAACCATTTCAGCCGAAACGAACTGGAGAAAGCTTTGCAAAAATTTCATTTTCCTACGTTTCATCCATCGACAGTGTATTCGTTGCGTTACGCGTATAAAACGAGCCCTTTCTTTTGGAGCTTTCCACCGAATTTAAATATTCGAAAAAACTCATTTACGGGTTCGAACATCTTCGATCCTTGTCTAAATTCGACGCTTGTGTTTAGTACTTGATCGGATCATTAGCTTCAAGAGAAAGGGGGATAGTGAATCTCTACCTCCTACCCTTTGAAGTCAAATCCGAAAAATACAGTTAGATTTGGTTTTATCGCGTCATAAAACACATATTGCGAACAAAATATATGTTCTTTAGTAATCTATTTAATTTTTTCGTATTTCCTCTCATTTTTTGAAACTTTGAACTTACCCTCCCTCCTCCTTTTGGAGTGTATCTAAAAAATATTGGCACATTTGGTTTTAGCACCTTAAAAAACGTATATTTGGATACCCCATTTGATTTTTTTCTCATTTTTGGGGGGGATTTAAATCCCTTCCTTCCAGAGCCAAATTCGAAAAATACTACCGGATTTGGTTTATCGCATCAAACAGCATACGTAATACCCAAAAATATGTTATTTAAAAGTCTATTTATTTTTTCCAATTCTTCCTCATTTTCGGGAATTTTAACCCCTCCATCCCCCTCCCCTTTGGGACAAATCTGAAAAACAAGGCCAGGCTTGGTTTTAGTGCATCAAAAAAAAAATTATTACAATGCTCAACTCAATTTTTTTAAAACCCCAAAAATTTGTAATTGTCCCACCCCCTTCCCTTGGGGTGCGAGAGACAAAATGACCAAACACTTGTATTCTACGATGAAAAGTACTTCAATTGAAGTAATTTTCAATTCGCGCTTGCGATTAGGGTACTAATAATAAGCAATGCGCAGCTAAATCGCTTTTCTGGCCCACTGTGCGTCGCGTCGTACCTTAGATATGGAGCTGGCGTAAGCTTTAATTAACTCGCCAACTTGCACATCTCTTAACTTACATCGAAAGCACTTTACTTGTACGTATTTTACAAAAAAATCCACCCTCGGCAAAAAACGTTACGGTCAAGAGGAAAATACTACCTATCAAAAACGACGTTATTATTTTTTCCTCCCTTCGTTAGATCATCCATAAAAGAATACTCACGTAAACCAGGAATCTGCGGAATGTTTGTTTAATTTTCAATAAATATGTGCCCGGTTAACGAAGGTATAAATTCAGAAAATTTCGCTACTAAAATGTACCCAACTCGTCGACGTAGGCGTAGTTTTTGTTTTTATTTGTATTTTTTTTTGTTCATGTACTCGTACATCCGACGACCTGAAACGTCCATCGACAACCTACAGGCTTTATTTATCCTCTGCAGCTAAGTAAGCAGCAAGCGCAAGGTAAAAAGCAGCATTTCGGCGCAAATGCGTCGTCAAAGTAAATATTTCCAGAATGAAAAACACCTAACGATGAAAAATACGCGGAAAAATGAGAGATATTTTCACGAATACTCAAAACAACCGCCAATCGAAATGTATATTCGCGTTTATCGAATCAATAACGCTTTTTCAAGGCGATGAAAAAACGATATTCCACGCAGAAAACATACATTCTCAAAAAAAAAACAAAAAACAAAAAATCCCAATTACGTACTTTACAATGCTTGGAAAATGTTTACAAATACGTATACGAATCGAACTTGTAGTTGAATCTAAAACTGAAAGATGAAAAAAAAGAAGGAGGGGGGATTCAAATTACGCCAAAATTAAATTTTTGCTCGGAAAAGATTTTACCAAGTTGAAAAACAAAATTTTGATGACTTTGCTAAAAATGTTTTTAAAAAAAATTGTTAAGCGATGAATTCAAGCGCACACGGTCATATGCATTTCCCACTGTGCGATAGTGCTTCGTTCGTAGCAACGCGCGAAGCGCCACGTTAGGCAAGTTATTGCATGAATCACGTAATAACGTGCCTAATGTTGCGCGTTGCCCGTTGTTACGAACGAAGCGCTATCGCACAGTGGGAAGTGCAGATGACCACGCGCGCTCGAATTCATCACTATTTTTTTCTCGAAATCTACCAATTGTTGGGTGCTTGGCTATACAACGTGTTTTGTTGAAAATAATTTGAAGATGATTTCGCGATTTTTTTCAAGTTGAAAAAGTCGATTTTTGTACGTTTTTTTAGTTTTTCACCACGATCTCGCGGAGTGAAAATTTTGAAAAAATATTTACATCATTTTGGAGATCAAAACGGCACCTATCACCGAAGTTTTAAAATTTTCACTAGACGAGGCCGTAGTTAAATTGAAAAAAACAAGTTAAGAAACTTATTTTGACGGGGGTAAAATGATGGCGGGGGTTTTCGATTTTTGTGTACAGACCTTACATAAAGGTCTATCAAATACCAGTTCCTGAGAAAAAAAATTCCTATCTGTTTTTCAATTGGAAATTTTTTTTTAAAAAGGAGTGGACATGGGGGTCTGAAATTTTAGTGATGAATGTATCTCAACAGTACCTAACCACCACCTAAATTTTACTTTTTTTGAACAAAAACGCCGAATCGGCCTACTTACCCGTTTACGGCCTTTTTGAAATTAAAATTCATGAAAAGATTTGCGATTTACGCGAAGCCTTTTTCATTTGCGTTTTAATTTAGTCTTTTAAAATGAAAGAGCGACAAATTCTTGGGATAAATCCTTGAAAAAATTCCTTATAAAGACGAACATTTTTTCGTAACCAATTTCTCAGAAAATCGAGAAATTTCGGTATTTTCTTACGCTCAGACAGAAATTTTCATTAACTTCGAAGCCATAGAAATACTAGTTATATACGAAGAAGAAAATCAGCCTTTGCGAACAAAGATTTCATAGTCTGTCGTGAACATCGAAAGACCTGCAATTACTGTAGTTAACATTTTACCAATTTTTTTTTGGCGAAATCTCCAACTCAACAGCGCCTTGCGAACTTCGCGATTTTTTTAACGACTGTCGATTAATATCGAAGCTATTTAGGGCGATCGTTTATCAAACAGCAGAGACATTAATTTTTATGGATACGTTTGCTATTTACATGCGAGCTAACCATTACTTTGAAGGGGGTTGATTATTTATACAGCTTTTTCTCTTTCAATTGATTGTCGTCACGCCTATAAAAACGTTACGCGGTACACGGAACGGCATCGGCGGCTAAACGCGGAATAATGTTCGTTGGTTTTTTGTTTTTTTCACCTAAGTACTTCTCAGTTTTTAAATTCGATTAGCCAAATAACACGAACGATCATTTAAATCGCCCGACTATATTTACGCTTTATTAAAGGCTACCCCGACGGTACACGTACTCGTCAATTACGCGACCATCTGGGTCGTTATAAAATATACGACGACTTTGGGTACGGATATTTTGGTCGTTTCGAAGCGGCGAAGAA
Source organism: Maconellicoccus hirsutus (assembly GCA_003261595.1). NCBI lineage: Eukaryota > Metazoa > Arthropoda > Insecta > Hemiptera > Pseudococcidae > Maconellicoccus > Maconellicoccus hirsutus. The sequence goes on from QBDW01001279.1 coordinate 43,378, forward strand.
AAAAAAACCTAATAGATCAACGTCAACACGTGAGTATATACTCGCAATGTAATTCTTCTTAAATGATGCATCTTTTAGCGAAAGAATGAACATCAAGTAGACTGCTACGCGAGCATTTTTTTCTTTTTCTTCTTCGCTTCCATATCCATACTTCGTAGTTCGTACATACGTACTACACCGACAAACGCTTACGAAACAGAAAAAAGCTTTTTAACCGGATTTCCTTATCATTAATGAAGAAAACTGAGACCAAAGTATGTTTGAGTTTTGCTCGCAACTCGAAGACAGCTTTTTCATTTCAACGAGATCCCGTCACGCGTTGATTTGCTACGAAAACGCCGCCTCTTTTCCGGTTTCAAGTACCAAATCTCAAATCTCACAAACCGTCTTAGAATTTCCGCCATATAGAACGCGTGCATCGAGTTCTTTCAAGTTGAAAATTAAATTTACACGATGTATCGTTTTATGGGCGAAAAAAAAAAAGACGAACACGCGAGAAAACACCGTATACACGAGCTTCGAGAGGAAATGTTTAAATCGGAATCGAAAATTGATAAAATAAATCTTATTTTTATATAAATTAAGGAACCCGCTCGCGCCTTCCTTTTTTCCAGCAGCGTCCGCCATCGAAAACGCAACCAGAAAGGGAGTTCGATAAACGACGACGCGAAATTTTGGCTCGATTCGAAAGGATATTTTACGGCTAATAAAAACGCTGTTAACTCGAACGGCAAAACCATTAATAAAACCAGCCAAGATGGAGATAGCATCTATTGTTCCGACACTTGTGTGCAAGGCGCGATATGCGGCCTTCGCTGCAGCCGAGTCGCATCTGTAACAACAACGCTCTTTTCCTTTTTTTTTTCTTTCTTCAGTTTTTCGCAATTGAATTTTTCTTTATGATTAAAGGCCAATTCGCCCGCACAAACACGCAATTTTATCGCCCTCAAATTTTCCCTTATTGCGTAAAGAAAATCTGGCTCGTTCGCTAGCTTAATACACAGAGCATGGTACGCGGTAAATTTACGTAAAAATACAACACCTAGCCTCCTCATATTTCATCGCGCGTTTAATCATTTTCAAAATTATTTTACAATTCGCAACTTCTATCAAATAAATTGTTCGGTCGAGATTTCTTTGATCAAAAAAACAAAAAACAAAACACCAATACGAAAAAACTCGCATAAAAATTGAAAACTCTTCGCCATTTTTCTCAAGCGCACTTAATGGTAATTGCATTACTCTAGGTGTATTTTAAAAACCACTTCTCAACATGCATGTCACGACAATAACGAAGGTAACTTATGTGCTTCAAAATGTTCAACATAATGGAAATTTCTTTCTATTTAATTACCGAGTCTTTTTCCTTCTTTCCTTTTCCCATATACATACAAATAAAAAGCTACCATCGTTACGGTGCACAATTTCGAGCTGAATTATACAGCGAGAATTAAACGCCGTGTTAAGAGTAAAGTTAAATGCGAAATTACGCGTGCAACCGTTTCGCATTTTACCTCGAAGAACTGAACGTGCACCGAACGTAATCACGTATTACTTTCAACCATTTTATTCGTCCAAGAAATCTCTTTCCATTTCTTTCCTCTTCCACTTTATTCTTACTTTTTCCTGCGATCGCTTTTTTAGCGCACTTTATCACCGCGACTTTCAACTCAAACGCATTCTCAGAATTCAGCGATCCGTGTGATCCACTAACTTTAATCTCGAACTTAGCTCCCGAAAGATAAACATGTTTCTCTTAAGCAATAAGCAAACGCCACCTGAAGCGTTATTATTCCTCACGAGAAAACTCGAGAGAGAGAGTGCGATGCGAAAAGAGCATTGCAGCATCGTTGCGCTTCAACGAAGCAACGAATGCTGCCGAACGATAACGAAAACAAACGAATAAGCGCGATACGAATCATTCAACGAAACACGAACGCTACCGAACAATAACGAAAACAATCGATCGAGCGAAGCGGTTTAATATACCACTATTTCGTTGCCGCAGCAACTAACAAACGTGAGATTTGCAGACTTCCAGCAACGATGGGGCTTCCTTATATTTCAAAAATTCGAATTAATGAAAATAGCCCGCTAAACACGAAGAAGAATATCTAACAAGGCTGAATCGCAAATTTTAGCAAAAAAATCCACTTCGATGCTGCCTCCCTACGTAGTTCATCTAGGAAAACGATGGAAACCTATAATTTTCCATTTTTATAAAACACCTTCACCTAGAAACACATACTTACGCAATCTGACAAAATTTGGTAAAATTCAAAAGTCAAGCTTTTTTTAATATAATACGAGTTCGGCGGCTCGCCGCACGATATCAATTCGTAATTTTCCACCATTTTTCACATTTTAAATTCGAAATCAGCTGAAATTAAAAAATCGCGTGTACATGCTTTCGAACGCGGCCGTAATACACGTGTATGTAATTTAATAGACAATACGTCTCGCCACGTCACGTCATCTATCATCGATGAAAAATACCTTTCGCAAAATACACGGGTCAATTTAACCATCTATATCCGAAAAAGCGTTCGACGTACGGGTAAAAATGTTGAACCTTAAAATAAATTTAATAACCGAACAAGGCGACGGGATCTAAACACACACGTATGGTCTCGAGGGAAGAATAGCGAAAGGGAAACCATAGGCTGGCACAATTAAGGTCTTGAATAATACAGTCGCATCGTCATTATTCATTCTTAGCATTTTAACGGAGGTTCGCCGTCGCGAATAAACGTTTATCAATAAACTCGCGACTACATTAATGATATTCAACAATTAGTAAATACGATTCTTCGAGTTCTGCTGCTCGGATACCCGCACCGTGTTCTCACTTCCTGTTTAATTCGAACTTCAAACATTACGGAAACTTTTCGCAAGTTTTTAATTTCGCGTTTCGCCCTCCGCGCGACGCTTCCCAGCCATCTGACGGCGAACGAGAAAAAATCGTCCACTATCGTATTGTAAATAAAGCTCGCAGCGACGAACAGGAAACACATAATCTTTATTGCTTCCTATATACGCGGGTTACGCGTTAAAATCGCGAAACTTACACGAAGACGTCGAAAGCGGTCCCTTAAGTTCTATTTTCCAAACGACGGCGTGAGAGCGAAAACGAAACGTAGAAAGTGAAAAGACGCCGTCGACGCCGCCGTCGCGTCCAACACCCTCCTCGGCGACGCGCCGTATTATTCGACGGCCCAAAACGACCGGGCGAAAGAAAGTTTTCAAATCTCGTATAACCGTTTCTCCGATGACTTCTCCTCGGCCATCCCTCGGTCTACCTTTATTTAATTCCATGTTAGTTTACTCCGCTTTTTCGTGCTCGCCGCCGCTCCACGTATACGACGATTACGTTAGCACCACCGCCACGTCGCGCCAGCCCACTATTACTTTCCCCGGCTGAATCGCAAAGTTGACATTTGATAAATGGCGCCGAACCTATTCGTTTCCATGAGCTTCGTTGCTGCGGTTTTAAGACCACGCCAACCTAACGTCCTTCTTGCACAAATACGCACAACCGATCTGCCAACGTGTGATATTTCAAAGAGTTAATTTTTTGCTGCCGTCAAAGTGGAAGAGAAAAAAACCTCAAGGTGAATTATTAACCGCGCAACAGAGCCGGATATAAGTTTTCATTACGTTTGTAGTATTCCCGAAGGTGTAGCCAGCGTGGCGACAACTTCCACCAAAATAGGGCGACGGCATCACGTTCACTTCGCGCGAAGCATTTCTCTTCGTTTTCTTCATCGTTGCGTGTTATCGCTTTCTGTGGATGAATCTGCATCGCTCTCCAACCACATCATCTCCTTCTTGCGTAGACAATAGAAGCTGGTCCGTATAAGCCGTACACGGCACAACGCAGGTATCATCGGGTTTCTTAATTTCAGCCAACTTCGACAAAAACGCTCCACTTCCGGCGTGAAACTGCGAGAACACGCGCGCTAATTGGCGCCTGTAATGTTGCGTTGCTATCGCTTCGACTACCAAGTGCTGCGATTACTCCAAACGTACCGCTCGAAGTTTTACTTTTAATTAAACACCATCAACGAAAACTACCAGTAACAACGTTAATCAACGATGATAAAAATTCCGAACGAAAAAAATACGTTACATCTTGCGCAAACAGCGCGTGTACTCGCGATACATCGACGAATAAATAACCAGTACAAATGCGCGTTTAGAAGCGTTTCAAACGCGATATTATGAAAATAAATTACACAATAAGCACCTTTTACGCGTATTGCAGCGGGTAAAATTTAACGGAGCATCTTTATTATCGCGACGATTAATCTGAACTCGCTAAGAAATTCCGTTTCATCTTCGGGTTCATTGTTTGCAAAACAACACCGAGCGTTATTTTTACCCCCAAGAGAGCGGGTACTCCTTAACATCGTTCGCGGTTCGCGCGCCAACGTTATCGAAAATGTTGGCTAATTCTGTGCTTTTTTTCTCCCGGCAAAAGACCACGTGCGCGAGACACATTTCAATTTTATAACCGCCATTTTACGGTACACGCGAAGGGGAAAAAAATCCCCGAGTCGAGGACACGGTGCGGTGCGGCGCGGCGCGGCATCGGGTAAAACCTTAAATACTACATTTCGGGTACGCACTCGTAAATTCAACCGTTCTTTACGCCATTAGGCAAATGAACACCGCATAAAGGTCTATCGATATGCTTATTTAGCCGCACAAACTCGTTCCAAATAAATCAAATCTAAATACCGAACACCGTCGAGCGTCGCGCCGCGCCGCGTATACATTATTTAGCATTAAAAAGCTTTATATAATATTTCGCGGTACCACGTAACGCCACAACCGCCGTACCACTTACATTTAAATACTATTCCAACGCGTTCCGATATCTGCCGAGTACAATTTTTATCGTCTTTAGGGCTCTGAAAATATACGTAAACATTTTGTGACGCGCTGGATTCGCGAATAAACCGTATAAATCAACGAAATATACAGTCGATTACGAATGGTTTTTTGGTAAATCTGCCGTATTACAAACATATGCAGACAAGAATCGCTTAAATATACATTACAAACGATAGTCGAGACAAAGAGTACTCTACAAAACTGCGCTGGATCAACAAAAAAAGAAATAGACGTTCCAGAATCACGATGCACACGTGCATCTTCCTCGAATACAACAAATCAACTATCCGTGGTGTAGCGGAAGTAGCGTGTAGCCATGTACACAACGAAAATAAACGAGTAAGCGCGACATCACCCGAACATCACGCGATACGGTTGTTTTGCTTCGCGGCGCTTCGCTTCAACGAAATAACGAACACAGACGAACGGTTTCGGAAACAAACGAACCATGATGGCGAACGTAAAACGATGTCATTTCGTTGCTGCTACAGCCAGAAATCGGCTTGTTCTCACGCGCTCGCTGGTGAAGACGACGAATACATTAAAACGCTATAATATTTATACGGGTTAATTAAATACGTAACTAAAGATACTTCCCACATTCGCCCCACTTCATCACCAAAGAAACAGCTACTATCGGTAAATAACTAAATAAGGGAAATTAAATAAGCGACTTATTTCTTTGAAATGTGCCACCGAACTTCTACACATAGAAAGAATTATTAATACGGTAAAACGAGACGAATTAAGCGCGAATCGCGACGCCATGTCGAGAGCGCAGAGGTATGAGGTGTTTTACATCGGTGAACCGTTCCGGGCCCGGAGTCAACCGATAGTATAGTAATCAAAAAGTACGACGGCTAAATTATTTAAATGCAATTAAACGTTACTACTAACGTGATCAGATTTTCAAGTTTTAAAACTTGACTGCGAAAACTTCAGAATTGAACTATGGTTACATTGGCTTATTTAAATACAGTTGCTTCTTGAAGCGCTGACGCGCGGACGAGGGGCGTCTACAAACTCGGCGAAAAGTTTAAACAGTCCGCGCGCGCTAAATTACATTATTCTGAAAACCAAACTACGCTAACTTTTCACCGGCTCAGACGAGTAATGTGTATTACAAGTCATTGTCAATTCAGTTTCACTACGCTCTCCCGTATGCAAGTATCTTACGGTACGCGGATAGGCGCACAGAAGGCGGAACAAGGCATCGGCTGAATTTACATACGTACACCGCACACCTCTCACGAACCTACATTAATTACCAGCGGCAATCTTTTTTGTCGCCCGATGCGACGCGGCGAAGTCGAAATTACCTACGAACGCTGCCGAGAGGGCGGCATCTTCGAATACATCTTTCGGCGTATCCCCCAGCGTCCCCTGAAAAATTACACCCAAACACGCCAAATAATTTATGAGGGTACGCGTTTTCGAAGTCTATTTTTCAAATTATCTATTCGTCGGCGTATAAATTTAAACGAAACAATAGCACGCGCCCGCGACCACTATCGTCGAGCGCTCCGCGGCGACCTTGTTTATACGTACGCCATATA
>QBDW01001280.1:0-51523 GCA_003261595.1 Maconellicoccus hirsutus
AAGTTCTGCAAAAAAAAAAAAAAAAAAAAACCAAAGCAAAACTTTTCATGATACCTCTTGGTAGGTAGTAACGAATTTTGGAATTTCTCAGTCTAAGCTTGGTTATGTATGCACATTTGATATTAAAAAATGATCACTTTTGAGTAAAAAATTAATCACTTTCCTTTTTAACCTTGAAACAAAGGATTTGAATAAAAAACCTTACTATATCAGTTTGCAATCAGGTTTAATATTCAGATATATTATAAATATGCAGGAATCTTCTCATTTCAAGAGTCCTTCAGCTCAAATAAGTTTAAAATCACCTGATATCAATGACAACGATGTTTTCGCATTGATACAGTGCTAATATATTGAAACTTGGCATTTGTCCATCTACACTGCACTTTAATTTAACACTATTTTTTTTAAGTTTGAATACGTATTCTTCATAAAACATTGAAAAACATCTGACGATTCATCGACCAGTGAACTTTTATTAAAAAATTTGAATCACGAGATACTTCCGCTAAAATAGTACATTTTATTTTCTCTAACGAAAAGCAACCCATTTGTTAATGTTAGATTCGCATTATGAACAAAGCTGAGCATTAAAAATCTTCTTTTAATTCATTCCATTAAGAAAACACGTCATTAATGAAAAGAAAAATTTCTAAATTCACCTAATTTCAACATGAAAATCGTTTTTATATTTAAGAAAAAAATGATAAAATTTTTATGTCCGAATTTATTTTTTATACATAGTGATGAGAAAAAGTGTCATAATTATAAGTAATTTAAGATTTTTACGCAGAATAGAAGATTTCATTTGACGCTACTCCTCATGAGACTTTTTACGACCGCTTGGATTGGTTTGTTTCATTACTTTAATTATGTCGAAAACATTTCATTACGCGCTGAAAGAATTTCGTTTTGTTTTCTAATGCTAATGGTATGACTCATTGTGATTTGAAAAATGTAGTGGGCAGATTAGCAGATTGATATAGTTTTTTATGAAATGTTTGTAGAATTCAAATTTTACACGTTTATTACCGCAATTTAACTAAATTTATTTTAATTTTGTATTTAATTAAGTACTTAAAGTCTAAGTACCGAATACCAAAAGGTAAACGTAAAATTGAATAAAAATAAGTTGATCTTCAGAAAATAATGAATTTTTACAAATAAACAGAAATTTACATAGGAAAAGCCGATGTTTTCTTTTGTTATTTTTGGTAACATGCTTTAACGTAAATCTAATAATTAATTTAAAAACTTTCGATTAAAAAAAAAGAAACAATACACTGCTTTTACATTACTTACAGTTTCCTCAATACAATGAATTCAAAAGTTGCACGGAAAAATTTCACGTTGTTTTGTTTTTAATTTATTTGTGATTTTTAATGGAATGTACCTACTCGACATTTAACCACGAAGAACAAAAAAGAGCTGTTTTTCGTTTAAAAGAACACAATTTGAAAAAAATAAAAATAATTACTTTGCGCAACCCATTTCCCCATTTGATTTTTCACTTGTTGAGAAGGGAAATTTCATTTCGTTATTGTTATAACGAAGTTTGTTAAAGCATAATTGTACTCTCGAAAAAGGCATTTAGGTGTATGTTAGAATTAGGTGATGGTGGAAAAATTGATGTTTAAACCAAGCGCAGCTTTCTCGCTCCCCTTTTTTTTCTAATCCTGATTACATGGAAGAATCTTTTATCTGAACCCTAGTGGTTTGATGACTTTGTTGCTTTTGAATTATATCGAACTGACGAGATATTTTTTTAGATGAAATTAATAAGTATAGGATTGCACGGTTTAGAGAATGCTTTGTTTGATTCGTTTTGCGTATATCATTTGCGTGAACTGATTGATTGTGTAGGAAGGAAATTAAGACTTATTGTCAACAACAATACAATGCTTCGTAATCCGATCAAAGAGTTGGTATCAGGTAGGTTTTGTACATTTTACAAAACAAATGATTAATAGCAATTGTTTACAGTGGTTTGCGATGCAATAAAATCGACGATAAAGGAATAATTTGTGGTTTCCTATGGATAGCAATAATTGTTAGATTTTTTTTCTACCATTACAATGATTAGAATGTGTTATCCGGAAAAGTATCCCCAAAAGTTTGGCAACTCCAAGATGAAAACATACTCTCATCTTGGGAAGTCTGGTTTTCAAAGGTAACTTAATGAGAGGCGGTTTATCGTTGAAAACTTGAGAAACACTACACATATCAATAAAACACAAAAGGCAAATACGTCACCCTAATTGTGTGAAAACCAAAGCCGAGTAACTCCATCCTAAAACCACAATCGGTACTTGATTCAGTCTTTTCATACCCTCCTTTGCACAATCGAACTTACTCCACCACACGTGCACACGAGAATAGTTCGTACAGTGACATATATACCGTTTATTAATTGACACGTGTTTTGCCAACTCCCTCGTTATTAGGCGACTTAATCGAGTTGTTGAGAATTCTCGTTATTTTACCCTATTCAAATGTAACCTTTAATTGCTTTTAAAATCATCGTGCATGTTTTCATGCTTTCCATTTTATTTATTGACGCGTTGCTGAGGAATTACTACGAATTTGTGAAAAAGAATAATTTTTTTAAATAATAATTCAAATTGAAAATGTATTTATTCATTTTTTTTTTCAAACAATGAAATGGAGTTAAATGCATTTTTTAGTGTAGAAAATTTACGCACACTTTCACAAACCTTATCAAATCAAATACTAGATGTAAAATTGATGATAAATAACTAAGATAATTTATTTCTGCAGCCTTCCAAAGAAATGCATGCAAACTTACATACATTCATACACCTACAGTGGTTGGTTTTTGATGGATAAACGTTTATCAATCACGTAATTCCTTTAACTTCCTTCAACTATTTTTTATAATTGATGACAAACGTCGGTAAATAGTTGTATTTGCGGACGCCACGTAGTGATCAGCATTTAACACTCGTGAACGAGAATGCAAAATAATGCGGATTTGAATTCACCTAATAAAAACGTCGTATTTCACCGTTAATTAGATTGTTAGCTGTTAAAAATTCCCTCGGACCGAACGGTAACAACATGCGACAGAATACGAATTGAGTCGCTATAAATTTCACTCTCACTTCAAGTTTGCTACCAATTACCATGGCGGTGTTTGTGATCAAAATCGAACAGCTGTGAAAAGCGAATCGATAAACGCATTCTTTTCTTCACGCGGTTTTGCGTATTTGTTTAAAAAGAATTACCGATCGCGAGAATAATGGAAAAGCATTAAAAGTTGAAAAACAGAAACTTCCGTATCTTTGTTGATAGGTCTGTTTGTGCCTTTCAACAAAGAGAAATGTTGATATACAAAGACTGGTGTCTGTTCTACTCGGCAATGCGGAGTTGGTTTATTTATCACTGAAGTAAAAATGATTTTAATGTTTACCTGTTTTATGGATTCGCTTCGATGGAGGTCATTTTTGAAAAAAAATAATAAAACGAAATTTTTAATTCAGTGAGTGATTAAGTTTTAAAATTAGAAATAGGTTGCGTAGAAAAAGTACTTTTATTCGAATTACAATACAAGTATTTTTTACTCGATATTTGATAATTCCAAAATATCGGAGATGAAATATCTTCTTACGTTTGCACTTCAGGTGTATTTTTACACCCAAGCATACTCATGCGTTACAAATATTAAGAACATGTAGCAGATAATGAGCTAAAGTGTAGGTTTTTTTTTGTTATGCGTTATGACACGATGAGGAAGTGTTAATGAACAAAATATTACGAAGAATGTTTTGCAACGTAGAATGAAAACAGTTGTATGAATGGGATGAAGATGGACGAACTCACGTAAATGTGCATTATTATCTATAAATTGGAGAAGTGCCTTTTAAAGATTGTGCCACTTTGGTTAACATTTTGTAAGCGATGATATTTTAGTAACTGGCGTTTTGCCTTCGCTCCCGTCCACTGCTCCAGTCATCCCTCTTGTATATCCTTTCCTTACCGTAACGTTAATTCATTCGTAATAAGGTAGAATTAAGAATGCAAGAGCGAAAAGTTTAATTGTCTATGCCACAAAGCATAACCCAACGGTTCCATTGAAAAGTAAATTTTGCGTTCATTCCAAAAGATCGAGTTAATAGAAAATTTTATACTGTTACAGGATCATTTTATGGGTTAAGGTCGATGATGATTCGTGCTTTAAAACAAAATAATCGATGTACTATGTATGAAAGATACATAATTCTGTCAATTAATTTTCTAAAAAAGTTACCATTGTTTATATTTTTTATGCCAAGAATGACCATTTTTACACTCATAAAAATATCAATTGTTTTTGCAACGCTGTCTTAAAATACACGCGCGCACCGCACAAGTAATAATTGGAACTTTTTCCTTCGCAGATGTTATCATCGGAAGCTCAAGCGAAGCAAAACGACTATCATAAACAAGGAAAAGAAATGCTTCTGCGGCAGGAACAATTATTTCAACATCAGCAGAATAAGATAATGGAACTACAAGTAAGATTCGGCAAATTCCTATTATGCTTAAAAATTACATAATTATTTCAAAATTATCAGAAGCTAACTCATAGTACCTAGAACATAAGAGTAGGTACATAAATTAAAGCCTGCTTAAGTACTTAATTTTGAACAAAATACAGTAAAAAATAAATAATTGTTACAATTCTGAAAATAGAAATTTTAATCGTATCTTTAAGTTTAATTAAAACGAGCGCTGATTTTATCAAGTAAAAAAAAAAGAAAAAAATCTGATTGTTTATTCTTTGAAGAAAAATGCAATGCTGACATTTTTACGATTACTACTGACACAGAGTCAGATCGCCTGTGAATACTTTCCAGTTCCGTTAGAAAGTAATTTATCTAAAAAAAAGCTACAGAGATCGTTGATACAGAACAAAAATACTCGGGGAACGTGTTTTTAACAATGTTGTAATTTTTTAACAGTTCAGTTTTAGGTGGTCTACACCATTGCATTAAATCTGATGACAAATTTATCGTACATAGTTATAGCTTTTGTACTTCCTTGAAACACGAAAAGGGACAAGAATTAAAGACAGAAAAACATTCGATGAAATATTGCACGTATTTTTTAACATGTATTTGCTTATTACAGAAGCAAATAACCAGCCAATACGGATCAGAAAGTTTAAATTTACCAAACACTCAGTCATTGATGTATTTACCAAGTTTGGAACACTTTAGACCATTACTGACAGCTAATTCTGGTCTTGGAAGGATATTACCGCCTAATCCTGTTTCATCATTACCTCAGGTGCCACCTTCGGTGAGTTTTGGCGAACAGAATTAATACTAAACATTCAGATAACTCTTTATTTAATCATGTTTTTAAATATAGTTGATGGGATCATGGTTGAAATTTTTTCCACCGACTTCGATGAATAATTCGCAATCACCATCTCCTCCAGCGCCTACCACCGATCCCGATGCACCGTTGAATTTAACTAAACCTAAATCAGAGTCTTTTAGTTCGAGTAGTTCGAATAATTCCACTCCTCGTTGGAATGATAATTTATTAAATTCGAGTAATCCGATGGATGCGACGTCGAAACTTTTGCCACCTTCATTAATGATGCCGAGATCATTTATGCCATATCCAAATCTGCATCATTCTTCAAGTAAATATTGACCTAAGAAACAAGTTGTTTTCGAACAATATCTCATCTAATAAAAAAATTTTCAATAGGTCGAAAATTATCACCCAATAAAGAAGGAGATAAATTACCACCGTTTCCCAGCTTACCTACTATGTATCCTTCAGTTAATGCTCCGCAGCAACCGCAAGTTCGAGAAGATAAAGAAGATGCTGACTTCTTAGGTCCCTATCAGAGTGAGTTTTCAAGATTTTGTTTCTTATTTCAACTAAAGAGAATGTTCTAATTTCACGATTTGTTGTAGTGTGGGGACCGGATGGAGGTTGTTTCAAGATGTCGGATGAAGGTGGAGATAAAGGTAAACATCGTCAAATTATTTTCATTATCTATTAATTATTTCTGCGATTGAAAAAAATCATAATTTGTGATATTGAGACATTTAAATGATTTTTATGCCAGCAGGTAAAATAGTACGACAACATAAACGAGATGGTGAACAGAAGCCACACATCAAAAGACCAATGAATGCATTTATGGTTTGGGCTAAAGACGAACGACGGAAAATTTTGAAGTCCAATCCTGATATGCATAATTCAAATATTTCTAAAATATTAGGTAAAGCAAAAACCAACCAATTACTAATGTTTTTATACTTTAACAAGTTCTAATTTAAATTTCATCATTTATTTTTACATAGGAGCTCGTTGGAAAGCCATGTCTAACTCAGATAAGCAACCTTATTACGAAGAACAATCTAGACTATCGAAGTTGCACATGGAAAAGCATCCGGATTATCGTTACAGACCACGACCCAAGAGAACGTGTATTGTTGATGGCAAAAAAATGCGAATATCGGAATATAAAATGTTGATGCGACAGAGACGTAATGAAATGCGACAGCTATGGTGTCGTAGCGATAGCGCTGGTCCTTCCGCTAACTCAGGTCCTTCGGGTTTTAATTACTCGCATGATGATCCTGCTTCGCCTAATGAAATGATGAACTTCTCTCCTAAACAATCTCCAAATTTCGAAAATCACAGCTCATACGAAGAAGATTAATTAGTTTGGAATACGAAGACTGATTTTATATTTCAGTGCGACCGTCGTAATACAGTGTGTTTCTTTTGTATCAAAATATTTTTGTTTTCTGTGATAGTACTTCTCATTATTTTATTGTAAATTGTGTTTTTTTGTTATTTTTTATTATTTCAATAACTTTTACAAAAGTGCCACGAAATTATTTCCAATATTTATGGTTGGTTGTATTACGCGTTTTTAAAGAAAAATTTCAAGAGATGCAGAATTTCCTTGAAAGGTTTTACATCTGTTCTTTGAAAATTAAATTTAACAAGCCGCTGAATCAAATTTGATTTAACATATTCATAAATTTATGATGAATTATGATTACAACATCTAACTTGAACTCTTTTTTTTTAAACTAATGAATTATCATCTTTCGAATCAGATTTGATGGTGAAAATTTATTGAGAATAAAAATAGCCTACAATCTGTTCCATTGAAGCCACTATCCGAGTCCCCATATTGAATAATTCTATTGCAGAATTATGTATCCATGATCTCGAAACCTGTAACAGGCATAATTTTGTAACGAATGAGATCAAGAGAACTTATCAAATACATCGCTTTTTCAAAACTGCTAAAAAGCTTTGAAAAATTTTCGAAAACGCGTATGAAATTGCTTCCTGTTGTAAATATTTTCCATTACATATTTTTGCTGCCTGTAAATGGTAATGTTGAAAAACTGAACCTAAATTAAGTTCTTTTTATTTTTTTTAGAATGATCTCATGTTCATTAGGTGTCTCGTTGAAACAAAATAAGAAATGTACAGCTGTAAATTTTTCTCGGTAATTCGAGATCTTTTTGTTTTGCTTCTGTTTTGTTATGATCTTAAATCATTATTAAATATTTTAAATTTATTCTTGTCCAAAATTCTCAGTTTTGTACAAATTTTAAGGTAATGCTCATTGTACTGCACGTTTTTATTTTCATTTTTGTTTTGTAGTCTTAGGTTGTATTATTCCTGCAGTTTTAAGAATTATAAATACTCTGTTGTGTACTCGTGTTGTTAGTACTTTTTGTTGATTTGATTAAAATTATATAGTCATTTTAGCATTACGCTGTACTTAAATATTACGTAAAAAATAAAAGCATTATTGTTATTTTTCTATTTTATTTTGTTTATTCTAAAGTAAAAATAGAAAATTCTGTCATCTTTAAAAAGTAAATTAAAGCTTGTTGGAAAATTGATGCTACAAATACCCAAGTACATAATTGTACATATAGAGCAGATTATATATATGTACACCAAAAACAGAAGTAAAAAAAAATTTAGATTATTATTTCCAAAAATCGGAAGAACTTTTGGAATCTTTGGAAGCTACTGATATATCTCCTTCTAGCTTAAAACTTGAATCAACACTTCTAATACTTACAGACTCGTTTGAAATACTTATTTCTTTTTGATTAGGTTCACGACTACCATCGTTTGCATTCCCTTCTTTCGTGTTCATATCTTCGTCTTTTACGGAATAATCAGCTATATTTTTTTTGATTTCTTTATCACTATTGGAATTTTCATCCAAGTTTTGAGCAAGAATTTCTTTAGTCACTTCATTATCATAGTCGACTTTCACTTCATCAGTGAAAGATTTCAACTGCTCATTGTCCAGATTCACAAATGGTTCTTTTCGTTTAATCTGTTTATATTTCAAATATAGTTTTTTGAAAGGAGCACTTCTGTTCGGCGATAAATTTTCGTTTAATTGGGACACAGACTCGTTTACGAGAGAAAAAAAAGAACGATTTTTGAAATCCGGACTACTTTCCAAATTAGAATCACTATCAGCAAAATTAGAAGTTAAAAGTCTATGTCTACGTGAAAATTTATCACTGGATGAAGCACTCGTACTTGTTTCCTCGTTAAAAACAATATTTTTCGTGAGAACTGTTTGTAAATTTTTAAAATTTTTATTCAAAGCCTCACTTTCACTTTCTAATTGTTTTAGTTTATTTTTGGCTTCAGCAACGAGCTCGTCCGTTAAACTAACATCTTCTTTGGAATTACTACTAGTGAATTCAGAACTGGAAGGAGATTCTTTATCAGGAAATAGTGTTTTTCTAATTTTTAAATTAAAAACAGAAGTATCCTTATCAGAGTGTAAAAATTTAGGAGAATATAACTTTTCTGCAACTTTGTTCATTTCTTTTCTTTTTTCGTATTGAGTTTTTATTTGTAAATCTTTTTCTAAATAATCGAGCCTGTTTCTTAAAAATACTAATTCAGCGCTCAATTGCGCTATATATTGTTGTTGTTTAAATGAACTAGATTTTAGTAACGCGTTCTCATTTTTCATCAAATTAACGTATTCATCCAACTACAATGAAAAAATTCAATTAGTAAAATAGTAAAACATTCACTATAACTGTTCATTAATGTTTCGACTTACATTTGTTGTAGCGCCAGCTTCGGTCTGTTGGCTTTGATTAATGAAATCGAATCTGCATTGCATTTCCTTATGGTCTGATTTATCGACTTCAAGATTCCTATTGTGTTGCACGTCCCGGCATTGCTTTAGTATTTCATATACTTCTTCTTGAAGGGTGCGAAACTTTTGTTCGTACTCTTGCAGTTTTTCTGTTTCGTAAGTTCGCGTCGAATAAATTTGACCTGTTTTTTCTATCCAACGATCTTTTTCGTAGTTGAAAGCTTCTTGTTTTTCTGCAAGCCTAAAAATAATTTAGATATAAATATTACATGAGAAGTTATGACGGTTGTAAAATGCGTGCGTTTGTTTTTCATATTTCCCCAGAAGATCGATTGATATTTAATAACTTGAGTGACTTCTATTTTTATCACATATTTATTCTTAAAAGCATTCAAAGCGAAAAAATCGATCATGAATTTTCCTCACAAGTGGGTAGTGCGTCACATTTTAACAATAGTAAAAATACTTTTCAAAATTCTTCTGTAAATGGCGATCCTTCTCGACTAGAGCAATGGACTTTTCCTCTATGTCTTGTATTCTCGCCTGATAAAGTTTTTCAAAATCTTTTTCTTTCGATATCAAGTAATCTTCTTTATTCTAAACAAAGAAATATTAAGATCATGAAGTATAATATTTTTGCGAGTACTATACAAAAGTGAACTAACATTTAATTCAGTTTCTTTTTTCAACAATTCGGTCAATTTTTCGTTCATGATTGAAGAATGATGTTGCAGTTCATTTTGCCTCTGAAGTGCGTTATTTAATTCAGTTTTGTGTTTTAAAACAACGCCATGAGTGTTATGTATTAACGAGTACATTCGTTTCACTTTATTTTTTTCCAGTCTGATTAATTTTTTGAAATATTTTTCTTTTTTCTTCACTTTGAGAAAAGTTTTCTGCAAATGTCTGAAAGCAATAAGATTTAAAATACAATAAAATTAATACAATAAGTATACGTATGAATTTTCATTCATTTTATGAACAACTAACTAACCTATTTTTCCTTAGTAGCATGGGCAATAAATATAATAAACAAAATAATAAAGAACTGAATTTGTCTGATTCATACATTTCGTACACGACACAACGTTCATCTTTGGATAAACGAAAATCAAAAGCTTCCAATATATCGTGAATTTCATTTTTTGAAAACTTCGGTTTTGGCTGTTTTGGTTGATTATTAACATAAGTTTGCACATCGGCTAACTGCGATATATAATTTGCATATCGTTTAAAATTCATCAAAACTGGCACCTAGGATGAACACTGGTAGTTTAAAATATCAAAAATCAATGAAGGTAACATGAGTAAAATTAAAAAAAAACCTCCGAGCAAAACACCGAAAGAGCAAAAAGTAAGTTTTCTTGCAATAAGAAATCAGCTATCAGAAGTTTTACAGCTTGAAACTTTGGCGAAACGTTATCGTTTTCAGGAGCTCCAACAACCTTGCTGGAATTATTTCGAAGTTCAATGAACATTTGACTTCTCAAAAATAATACTAGTTTTCCAATAATGCCTTTACTTTGGAACCTAGAAATCAAAAATCTCGTGAAATAGGAATACATAAACACTTCGAATAAAGTCAAGAGTTATCTTACCAAGATCGTAATCTTTGTTGAAAATCTTCACGCGAATTATCCATTTTTCTGAAATAATTCAACTTCCATTCGCAAATTCTTCAAATACAATTTGGTCTTGAGTGATTCTTCATTGCATCAAAAAGAAAATTGTTCACGAATGATATCTGCGTTCAGCGGTTTGTTTTTGTTTGGAATGCATAATTGCATTGATATCTTTGGAAACTTTCCTTCTATTTATGCCTGAACTTTGTTGTGTTTTTAATTCAATATGAACTTACAAAAAACATGTACAGGTTCGTTACTGTACACTAAAATATATTGACTATGAAACGTACAGACCGGGCAGAAATCTGTGAAGTTCCCAGTTTTTCAATTTCAAACACTAACCGAAAAAATTCGAACAAAAATTTATTAATTACAATAATTATTTACTATAAATCAAAATAACTGTTTTGAAACATGATATAAATTGATAAAAACATCATCTTATTAAAAAATTTTGGGGTGCATCCCTGGTGGGGATCGAACCCACGACCTTTGGATTAGAAGTCCAACGCGCTATCCTCTGCGCCACAGGGACATGCAATGAATTGCCGATTTGTGACATACATAATCCGTATTTCTTTCAAAACGTTTTTTTTTTCAAAAAAATAAATATTTTATTAGTTTGATGTTTCAACTTAAAAAGTTTTACAATCATACTTTTCCCGTGTGGAGGATCATACTTGCATACGTAGAACTACATTTGAAAATCTTCACGGAATATTTAATGAAGAAATTAAAGACGCACAAAAAGTCATGCCAACTTATGATAAGTCCGTTCTACGATAGCCGAATAGTTTGATTTCATGAACGAGGAAAAACCAGGAAAAACCTGATTTTAATGGCTGAAAAAAATCTCGACAATCTTATCAGAATAAATAATTAATGATTTTGGACTAGATGAGGGTTCAATATTAAATTAAAACGTTTTTCTAAGAACCGCAAATTCCCTGCAAAGATAGTTCTTTCATTTATGAATTCTTTAATTGAAATAACTTGCTAAAATGACATATTATTGAGTTAGGTAGGTAATTAGGCATCATCTATTGCGCGTTCATCCTCCAATTAGGATGTTAATTGGTATAACGAATGAGTAATTAATTGATCATTCATAATTTTCAAATTTTCAAGTATGTAGGTACCTATTTTTGAAACGGTCCATTCCACTTGACCTCTCATGTATCGGCCAAGGCTTCAGGTTTTTGAACTATCATTATCACGATCTCGATATACATACTTTTCAATTCAATGGATAACGTCGAGTGTGAGGTTTTAACCGATGTTTTTTAATCATGGTTTAATTCATCATGTTTGTTTTGTTATTAGCATGGTTGATGCCAGCAATGCGACTCAGCCACTTAGTATTGCTGCATTTGCGCCCATTGTAAGCAAGTGGTAAGTAGAAGTACGTCTACATAAGATACTACATGGTATGCGTTTAATTTGCTAGTCTATATGTATACCTAGTGATTTTGAACTGCAGTTCACGTACTTCATGAATATGACTTCATGTCCGCATAGTATTCATTAAAACTACGTGTTTGATATTAAAAATAAATTCAATGAATTGAAATTTATTGTCGTGGAAAAACACGAAGAATAATTTGCCACTTACTTTCTAGATTCTGGACAATATTACAACCAGGAATTAATTCTTCGCTTAAAATGACATTCAAAGCTCAAGTGGGTTGAATTTTCCAAAGGACATGGTCCAGTGGTTCCGGTATAGAAACATATAGGAGAGGTAGGACTAGGTACCATGTAATGTACTACCCACATTTGCCTTGAATCGTAAATGTAAAACCGTTTTAATAGCAACGAAATTATGAAACAAATCTACTGTTAGGTACAGGTAGAGGTACTACTACGTTACACGTTAACCCATGCTGAATGCTCAAACGTGATACCATTTGAAATCAATGCTTCCGATAAATGGAGATATCGTTCCCAACAACGTTCATTTTACAATTTTATCAACGCAGTTCTGGGTACTTGTCTGTTTACTTGATTACGTTATTTTTCGCAGTGTGATAAACAAATTATTTACCCAAATGTCTCGTGCGGAGGTTCTTAATTTGTTATTGTTTTTATGAATTTGATGATTGTATCTTTACGTACCTTACCTAATTACTAATATCTAGGGTCTACCTACTTGTTTTTCCTTTCAAAAATATACGTATTTTTTTGCACAAATTATGTTATCAAACTAATCGAATTAGATATCTTCTCAGATAAAGTTGTAATTTTTTAATTTTTCGTTAGTTACATTTTACTATACCGGTGATGACGATGATGACGTTTAGATTGACAGCTAGATTGATTATTGCAATAACGAAAACGATTCAATTTAGTAAAAAAGAATTTAAATTAATTCATAATTTATTTGTACATTGGTAGGTATTTTTTACTCGGTACCTAATACCTATTGATTCCCGACCTTTACACTAACATGATTCAACTGATTCAAGCTCGCAGGTTGGGTGTTGCTTTAGAGGGACTCGACTCCACACAAAGGTGGTTAATTTAAAAAATTCTGAATTTTAGTAATGTTGAATGGTTCAAGCAAAAAAACAGTTAGACAAAATCTATTGAGGTCATACCTATACGTATTATCGTGGGAATAATGTGTACGAACGCACACCAGCTACGTAAAACGTATAACTACATATAATTTGAACAGCACAAGAGAAACATTATAAAAGTTATTACTGAGGTGTAAAAATTGAACTATTATATTGTATAATATCTTTTATATAAGATGACAATTATATTTAAAGGTTATTTTTTCTTTATCAAGTTACACTCTCAATTCAGAAACAGAAAACTTATAAGTATTTTATACACCAACTTCATGGTCATTCAATCCATTACAATAGCTGTATGCCCACTGTATGAGTTGAAAAAATCGATTCTAGACGTCTGTAAAGTTATTACAGCAAGTGTATTCTTGATCTAAAAACCCAAATTGAAATCTCAAGCATAACTTTTGTTGGTTATTAAGGAATATTATGATTTTTTCCTGTTGATTCCGATTTGATGCAACAAAAAAAACAAATACTTTGATACATGAAAATTTCATATTCTTATTATGTAGTTGTACCTTCTACTCCTACCTGTTCTTGACTTCCGACTGTCCAACTTATGCTGAGTAAATAAAACCTAAGAAATACTACCCCAGTTACCCTTAAACCTAAAGCACCTCATTGCGTATAGATCTTATACCTACTATATTAAGGATTTTTTGTGTTCAGCTTTAAAAACTTGTTTACTTATTTTATAAATCTTTCTGCTTTATTAGGTGTTGATAGCATCACATGAGCATTGACTTTTTTATCTCATGTTTACAGGGTAATGGTTGTTAGATAGAAACATTTCAAATAAGTGTATAGTTCAAAGTACAAACGAGTATCGTTTGATATGATCGTGTTGAAGAAATATTTTTTTTTATTTTGAACGTGTAATAATGTGTAACAGGAAGACGTATTGAATTTTCTGCAGATTTCTGGATTTCTGTAACGTTTAATTACCTTAAAATGAGCTATTAAAAAGTATGAGAACTGAAAATGAAATTTGTCTTCATTTAATTGTGTTAATATTAAAATACACGTTTACGTACTTAACATGTAAAGGCTACTTTAAGAAAATATGACCCAACCCAAGTTAAAAAGTTTTTTCGTCTCTTGGATTGCAGTAAATGTAAAATTTAAAGCAGAGAAAGTTTGATGAAATAGTATTTTCGCATAAATTTATTTTTTACTTCAAATTTATGCATTTAAAATGGAAGTGTTCAAAGTATGCAATTAAGAGTGATATTATTGTCTCTATACTTCCTCAAATATTCTATTACCCAGGAATATCCCCTATCGATAAAATTAAATTTTCATTAAATGGCATCTCATTTTATTTATCTGTTGCTTGTTGAATACCTACAGCGATACGACCTATAAAAATGTCAATTTGAAACTATTGTCAATGTAAAAGAAGAAAATATAAAACAAGTCGAATTTTCCTGTTGATAAAACGGAATTCAATACGTTTTATCCAATTAGAATAGGTAGGTAAAGATCGCCTACTTATTATAACCAGTCTTTAAAGGGAATTTCTTAGGAAGCAATAAGTACTTCATGGAGTGCTAATTCGCAAAATAAAAATTCACATTAAAAAGGAAACATTTATCAAGTTCCGTTTACATTTAGAAATAAAACAAACGGGAATTTTCAACAATACCTGCTTAATAATTTTCATTTCATTTCCTGCAAAAATAAATCTAAAAATAAATTAACCTTGAATCAAATAATTAAAATTATTCTTTTTTTAATGTCACAAATTTCCCAAAAATTATCAAGTTAACGTGCTTTACTATATTTTATGAGGTGCTGAGGGTACTACAAAAAATTTGCGGAAAGCGTTAATTTTAGTAAACTTGTTTCAAATTGTTTTTAGTATGGTATCGTCCATTGATAAGATTTGATGAGGAGTTAATTAAAAATTGCTTAATTTTAAAATTAATCAGACAAATTAAAATTTAATAATCGCAAATTTTCGAAACATTAAATAACTGGTTTTGATTGACGTCGATCTTTTTTTCATCGATTTTTTGTTACCGTGTTTTACGAATGATGCGAAGGGGATAATTCGTCTATCATAGAAAGACGATGTTTACCGGTGCCAATTAAAATTGCTGTTTAGTTCAACCGATGTGAGTTAAGTACATATGCGCAATTACAATAAATTGATGTTATTACGAGCGTTACCTCATTTCCGTTCGATTGTATTGTGAACATCTACGACGCGGCGTACGGGTTCTCTAATTTTTTGTTCGATGGTTGAATACCTCCTCGATGGAATAATAAGTCGCAAATTTTTTATGAGAAGCAAAGGTTTTATATTTCGCTGGGATTTGCGATATGATATTTTAAAAGATAGTTAAGTACTTCTTACACGTGTATGACATATTCTCTTTCACCAGATATTCATGTACCTATATTTAAATGGATCTTTATGTTCACAAATACAGAGCACCGAGTATCTTTTTGTACAAAATGAAGACGATAGGATTCACGATAGGTACATTAATTTTGTATTTTTTATCAAAATTTGAGTTTTTAAAAATGTTTCTTGATAAATACCGATGCTCATGCAAATTTCATAGCAATTGTTGTACTACCTGGTACCTAGCGAATAGCTACCTATACTATGCGACCAAAAAAGTTATTCTACTGTTCTAATTTTTGTGCTCTATTATGCCATGTTATGTGATATCAATCTACTATTGTTTGAAACTTATTGTTAGTATTTAATTAGCGTTCCTACACAACAAATGAATATAATTTTGAAAGTTATCACCAGCATCGTTATAATGTTTCCAGCATTTACTGAAAAAAAACCTATTAAGTTATTCCGTAGTACCTACACCTACCTAGACCTTTACCTTACTACCTAGTACTTCTACCTACTACTTTTTAATTTACCGTTGTGTCATTGGAAGTTATATGTATTTTTGATGAATTATTTATAACCGCAAACGTTATCTGCGGTTGGTGTAATTCTTTCAGAACAGAGGGTAGATGTTTTTTGTGTAATGATAGATGACAGGAAATCGTGACGATTTATAAAAACCAATAAGCAACACAAATGAACAAACCACTTTGGACATTATAACTTTTGATATAACATGTTATTCGCACATTAACCTAAATTAACTGAAAATTTGTTTCAAAATCGATTTCCATTTTCGTAGGTACCAACAATTTACATGCATATTACACGATGAATTTTTTTTAACCGCATCCACTCGAATTCGAATGCAAATATCAATGTCGATGATTGTGTGGTAGGTCCTGCGAGAAAAATAAGCAATGAGTGTTTCATGAAACACTACAGGACGAATTTCCTGAATCAGAAAGAATTACCTGGATTTCATACAAATGATCTGAGTTTTGTTTTTGCATGTCGCAAAGAAAAGACAAACGTTTTTTTATTTCAAACAAATTTCATCGAGTTTTCTTGATTTCACAAGTATAATTAATTATCAAAAATTGATTTTGATGCATATACGCATTTATAATAAGGTCTTTGTTTTCAGAAACAAATAATGTATATTACACATATAACAAGGTGAAGGTTAAGAATGTACTTGAATTATTTTTCTATACGGTCCCTAAAGAGACATGTAATAATAGCAACAAAAAACTTCGGACTACTTGTTTTTATAGCGTATTTTCCTTATTATAAAATATTTACTCGATGTAAGTATAATTAAAAATACTATCAATTTGCGTGTTCTGTTATCAAGCTGCTCTCATTTTCTAGAAAATATCTGTCAAATTTCTATTCTGTAATTGAACATAATTTTTTGGAATATGTTGTATTGACGTAATCACCGTAAGCGTTGTGACGTATATGTGCGAATAAAAGTGTTCGTTATAACGTTTATACTGTTATTGGAATTTTTTTAGGCAATGAATTATACAAGCGTATTACGCGTATCGAGCGATATATTTGTCTACGCGTTCATTTTTATCGTCTGGTCTCCTTGAATTTTTTTATCAGCGTGATTTTCATCGATTTCATGAAATTAATGAAAATTAATAAATTTATTATACATGGTATTTCATTGGTTATTAATTTTTACAATGATCACTTTTTGAAGTTTTTTTTCAAATAGAAGGAAATACGTACTCGCTAATTGAGAAGTACCGTCGCATTGCTCAATTTCATGAAAAATTCAATCATAGATTGCAAATTTTCTTCCTCGATTTCAATAGTTTTTTTCACGGTTTTCATTGGCGTAATATTTTTTACAACGTGTTTCATCCAAAATCGACAAAATTTTGACAAAATTTTTCAAAATTTTCCTTTTCCTTTTAAACAAGCACATGAAGTGGTCGTGAAAAAACCCGTTAAAGTACGACATTTCTCAACGACTTGGGTGATCTCGAACATCGCAGGTATTGTATTAAAATTCTCAATGCGCTTCTAATCCTGTTTACATGTTGAACAATTAAAAAAAGGAAGCAATAACTTTAATTTCATTACACAAAAAAACCATTGACGTAGCATCACTGATATATTAGATGTGACGTAAATTCATATTGAAAAAAATCAATTAGATTCATCGGCATTCGTTTTGAAACCAGTTGCATGAATTATAAAGAAAAAAAAACGCAATAAAAAAACCAATCAGGTGATTAATAAATACCGTAGGTATGAAAAAAAAAATTACGCGCGTACATACGAAAATTACTCATTTTTTAAAATTTGATAAATTCTCAGAAACATTAAAAATACAAACTTTTGAAAAACGATGTATTCGTTATTATACTTATCAGTATCTAACTCTGAAGTATAATTTGTTCAAACCTGCTCGTACTCAATTTATTAAGCATGAAAGATGATAGTAAATAGTCACAGGTTGAATACCAGCTTCATGAAACGTAAGATTAGACAGCCAAATAAGTCAGTATTCAATCACTCATCAACACGCTGAGAAATTGAAAATGAAAAATGCCTCGTTACGAAACCTGTCAACTTGCTTGATGTAAGTTGCGCACCGAGTTATTTCCAGAACCAAGTTGATTTTCTTTTTCAACGTTACAACTCACGAACACCATAAAGGTCGTCGCTTTGAAAAGTGAACGCGCACGTACATTTTCCAGACTCAAGCATACTTAAACCGATTTACTCGAAACGTGAGCCTACGTTTCCTCGGCCTTCAAACGTCCTATAAAAATAATTTACCTCGAGTTAATCTTGTTTTTTACTCGCGTATTGCAATTGTTTATTATTCCGATATGGTTGAGCGTGCCTCTTAATACATTACGTCGAAGCGTTCGTATATGTGGTGTGTTTTACGCATGTGGTTTTTAATTACAAGCGATGCATACTTTATGGAGCGTATTTTAGCGTCAGTGTAATTCAAGTATATCCTGAGAGGGTTAATGTCATTGCGCAGGAATTTCCCGATATCGGGATATCTTGGTGGGGAAAGTTCATCACAGTAAAACTGGCTTTTGTTCCAGGTCATTAATAAATTTCTTCTTCGATGTTCGCCAAATGGAACCTCGGGTATATCATGTAGAAAGTTTCTTATTACTAAGTATTGTTCTCGTTACACTTGATCTGAAATGCTTGGCGAAAGTCTTCCACATTGATGAAACTCATATTTCGAGTATCTGGTATTAATATACACATGTATAATATCAACAAGCAGGCTTAACACCATGATCGACGTTTCGAATCAGTGTTATCAGAGACAATAAACACGCGAGAAACGCCGCTTATTACGTCAATATCTTTACAGATTTCATTTTACGTAAGTGAGAAAAAAAATTAAAGAAATGAGAACGTTACTGATTTGGGTTAAATCGTAATAGTTGAATTTCGCAAAAAATTTTACAAATTTTAAACGAGTAATTTTGCATTTAAATTTGTAGGTACGCGTTTAAAAAGTAATCAGATTACTTTCTTCGCCTGGATACTTGAAATATAAAATTATAAACTTTTTCTTTTTTCAAGAAAACGTCAATTATTGTCGAACGCTTACTTTCCTACATACTTAGCTGCTTACCTATCTACTTACAAGGAAACATTCGCAGGTCGCACATTCAGAACTCGATGAAACTTGACAGCATCGAAGTTTACATCAAAAAAACCTCAAAGCCAAGTTTTTAGCTGCTGGATTTCATTTTGCGATTTTTCACGAATTTTTGAACTTTTGAATTTTTAGCTCCTCCAAGAAATGGTTTTTTGTCAGTACCTGGCCAATCGTTGATCCTATCGAAATTGTGGAAGCACAGTAACGATAGAAAATTTAATTTCCTGCAAGTTAGGTCATTACGTATTTTTTCGTAGCACGCTTCATTTTTGAGTTATCGAGCAAAAACAATGACTACAGTTACATATGCGATTCCAATAGACCGCGACGTCTAGTCGCTACCACGTAAGTTACGTGCCAGTTCGCGTCTCGCGTAATTTAAATCGCTCAATATCGTTTTCTATAAGTTTTTGCTCGATAACTCGAAAAAGAAATATGCTGCGAAATAAAATATATATATCAACTTGTTGGAAATTAAATTTTCTGTCGTTAATGTGTTTTCAGAATTTCGATAGGATTAACGGTTGGTCAGGTATTAGCAAAAAATAATTTTGGGGGAGCTAAAAATTCATAGAAAATCGGAAAACGAAATTCAGCAGCTAAAAACTTGGCTTTGAAGTTTTTCCGATGTGAACTTCGATCCAGCCAAGCTTTATCGTATTCTGAAAGTGCGACCTGGGAAGGGGTTCTTTTGTTCGCTGCTGACCTACCTACATGTCTTCTTATCTCATGTGTTGAACCATTTGAACCAGACACACTGTCTCTCCGAGTGATCTTTGCTCACTTGACGAGAAGTTTTGATTGCGATTGAGAGTATTTTGGGATTTATTTACGTTTCTTTAAGGCAATCAGTGCCGCCAATCAAACTTTGCAGAAATAAACTCCGAAAGGTGGACTACAATCATTTGGATAACTGCTGGTGCATTAATTTACTGACCTATCAACTAATTTCATTACTCGATATTGACGAGCCATAAAGGTGCAAATACACCTGCATGTAGTTGTAATCAAAATGTAATTTCGAAAATCAAAATTAATAAATAAATTTTATCCACGACGAAACATTTTCTCATTTTTATTTCATCACCAATGACTAAAAATTCCACAAAGTTGTTCCCAATGTTAATAACAACTAATCGAATTAAATACGATGACGTAATTGTGGATGTTTTAAAAGATACGAAAACATAATGGGAATTGAAGGTTACCTGTAAAAGTTCACATTATACCTCTCCATTTGCTTACATACATTTCCGTAACAAAAATGTATATCGATGGTGAAGAATATATTAAGTTGTTTACCGCAATGGTGCAAGTATATTGACCTTTTAGGAATTACTTCAGCCAATAATAGTAATAAACGATAACATTTACGTTATTGGATGTTTCCCATTTGCATTAGAATATATGCAATAAGTGTCGACAATTTAATCAATTTTTCAATATTTCATTTTGAAAATTCAATTACGACTGCGTTCGAAACGGAACGATTGAGGTATTTCGTTGAAACTATTGCTTGGAGTCATTATCGTTTGTTGAAATCGCGAAATAAAAGCCTCAGCCATCAAACTGGTCGTATATTTTGTATATACGTTCGCATATCGCTGGTAGATTAGGTACCAGTACGAATGTATCATTTGAATTCGACTGGTTTTTGCATTACATGATTCTAGGTCGTTACTCTTTCACCGTTGGTAGTTGCCTATAAAATGTTGAAAAGAATTTAGCGCAGAATTTGGATAGGAGTAGGAAGTGTTATTTAAGGTTGTAATTTTTTCCGTCTCGTTAACATCGTGTTGTTTATAAAATGAAGGATATTTGAATAAGCTATTTATTCGTAGGCCTATAGGAAAACTTGACGTTGGAGGACTAGGAAGTGATTTAAAAACGAGATTCCCACGCTTGAAAATAACACTTTTTCACTTGCGATAAATGATTCAATATGGTGAAACATTCACCAAGTAGTCTTTTGTTTTTGTCGTTGAAAGATTTCAAATCCCAAAGCTACGCTACATGGCTTTTTCTGTCGAAGTCTCACAAAAGGTAACAATAGCTAGCGAATAACTCTAAAAGATTTTCCATTTTATGATATAATTTAAAAATGTCTGCTACTCGTGAAAACTAAAAAGCATTTCGTCGTCAAATTAACCATAAATGTTAATCATGTGTAAAAGCGTTTTTTCAAATCAATCTCCTGAAACTGAAAACACGCTGAATAAATTCCATATAAGTAGAAAGTACTCGTATTACAAAATGTGTTGTTTAAAAAAAAATTTAACAGACCGTTGAACGTTGAATAATTTTTTCAGCGGCTCAGCCATATAAATTATGCTTTATCAGTCCTAATTCCATGCGCAGTGCGAATAACGCTGATGAATTATTTTATTAATCATATATCATTAATTTTTGTTGATAAATAGGTATGTATGCGCGTCTCACAATCTGTTAAATAACATCGTTTTAATATTATGTCACGGCTTTCTCCTTCGTGATGAAGTATTTTTCTATTACATCGGTCTCATTTCTAAATGTACAGGAAATTACGCTATTGTTTGGTGTTACCGAAAAATAGGTTTTTCTGAGACGGAAAATCTACAATTTCCTTTATTTAAATTTTAGTTTAGTCTTGGTGAGTATAGGTAACTGGAGGTATGCATATTTAACAACGCCTATAAAGGGTTTCTTGACGTGTAAAGATTTTCTATACGAACTGGCAATTACGTGTTTTCAACGAGATTTTTATTCACGTTCTCATAAAAACCAATCTCTTAGGTAATAAATATTTCGGTTCCTACAATAAAAAAACCAGCTTTGGAGAATAGATTGTATCGTTTTCAACGGTGTACATTTTGAAAAAGCGTCCTTTTGATTTTTTCTAATCTCTAAATAATTTAGATATTTTGAGGGATAAATATCTTTTAATTAACGAACGAATCTCTAATCAGGAATTTTATTGGACTGTATTATTTTTTGTGAAATTAGTTTTTGTTTCTCAAGTATGAAAACAATTAAAATATAAACGAGAATTACGGCATTGTGAAAAATCCATTAACACGTTAGAGATGAAAAGATAGACGTGTAGGTTTTTGGGTTATTTACGCGTACTCATTCGCATGTTGGTAATGAAATTTGACCATGATGTTTGATTTATTGTGAATAGTATGAAATTGCGATCGATAAGGTGAAAATTGAATATTTCAAAGATATGGATGAAATTTTCAAGTTCAAAATATTCCCAATAATTTTTTTTAATTTTTATACTGATGACGAATTGTTCAATAGTAAGATTAATAATTGCATATTTAAGTCAGATTCTTTCTATCTGGTCAATAATTCAAGCCATAATTTTCCAAATAAATCAATGTAAGATAATAATTTGAAAAATGTGGAGTGGAAATTATTAATGAATTTTGTTGGTCAATTTTTTGATAGAACATGTTTCTTCAACGTGCATACCTATTAGCTACCTACGTTCCTTTGTTCTAAATAGGAAACTCTAACCTTGACTTGAAGATTACCTACTCATAAAAACTGCTTCAGATAAAATCCAGATTCGATTTTTTTTTTTTGAAACAAACGATAACAGAAAATGGAACAGTCACAAGTAAAAGATTTTTATTTCTTACTTCATTTTACAACACGTAATTTTGATACTGTACATAACAAAAATCTATTACACTACATAGGAACATAAAAACTTCTTTTAAATACCTTAGAATTATCTATATCAGTACAAAACGTAAGTACAAATAGATCCAAGACAACGCAAAACTAAATAATTTCAGAATACGTAGGTATCTAAAAAAATTTTCAAGAAATGGTCTCTTAACAAGCTCGTTTAATACCACAGATAACTAAATAAACTATTACATACACACATAATAATCAACTGAAATGAAATATAAATTGAATTTTATGAATTAACCATTGTATAATTGTACTTTTTTCAATTTCTTAAAAAAGTAACTAATTTCAATGCGCAAAATTCTTTTAATACAAACGTATCAATGGAACGTTAATTTTCTTCGTATTTAGCGTAGTTTGAATTTTGAAAACGTAAGATTTACATAAGGTTTTGTATTTTGAAAAGTAATTTTCAAACTATGAAGTTTCGCCGAAGGCTGGCGTGTTAATGAGAAGGTGTATACATTTTGCATTGTTTTCAAATTTACGTTTTTCTTTGTTTTTTTCTTCAAGTCGAAATTTTGCAATTTTTTCTCTATTGATTAAAGATTTTAAAAGTAGGTATACGTAGTATGAGACAATCCACGATGGAATTTTTTGTTATAATTCGATAATAGAATCAACCTTTCACGCCTCATTAATTTATAAATTAACTAACGATGTTGGAAAGTGCAGCGTATTTTTCGTATTGCGGTGTAACAATGTAATAAGTAATGCCGGCAATTTATGGAATAAACGGTTTTTTTTTCTTCAAATACAATTAGTTACAGGTAACCTTATGCCTAATTTTTACGCCGAATAACTGTAACACTGCTGGATTATATGAACCAGTATGTATATATTTGTATTCTTCGTTTTAAGCCTCTAAATTTGTTTTATATTTAAAACAGTTTTCTTTTTTTTTCACAAATAATGATGTGGATTGCAGAGGTCGGTACAAGTAATTTTAAACCTGTTAGGATTCAACGTGAAAGATTATTTTGACTACGAGTAAAATGATTCACGTTTCAGTTATGATTTTGTGTTTAACAACCGGTTTAATATTTTTTTTCTCATGAGCTTTTTTAATATGATTCATTTTAATGAACTAGGCTGAGAATAAGTAGTTGTCGTGCTGCATGGTAGCAGCAGTTTCAAAAATAATGCGAGTAAAAAAAAATCAAATTGTGGACAAAAGAAAATTGATGATGAAACGTCATACGTAGGAAATACTTTAAAATATTTGAAAGACGATGAAATCTGAGTATGCATTAAAAAATCACTTCACGTTGATGACAAATGTATACCTACAGATTATCGCATGTGATTTTAGGCATCTGTTTAACACCCTTGATAATAAAATTTTAAAAGTCCAACGTTATTTGTTCTCCTTATCGGTGTTTTTTTGTTGTTTAGCTTGCCTTCTCATTTTCACATTTCAATTTTTCTTACTACTACGTTGAAATTTAAAAATATAATATCCAATTTACATTTATACGTTGATAGGTATTTTGCGCAGCTAATTAGTTAGATAATTTGATAACTTCATCGAGACACGAGACATGATGAAATATTCTATAAAAATGTGACGGATCTCTTACAAAACTCTACAAAATATATTGAGATCACTGTATCAATGGGAAGTTTTGAAAAATAGATATTTCTACGATTAGACATACACATCATAAGTGAATAAAAAATTTACACAATTCTGATACAAATATGACTAATGCTAAAATTACGGAAGAATATAAAAATGCAAATAAAATATTTACCTAGGTATTTGTAACATCGACGAAAAAGGTGATCACCGAGAACGATTATCTACTTCGATATTGGTAAAAAATAAATTAGGATCCATTGCATATCAATCAACACAAATCGACCACATAAAAATTGTATAATTTCCGTTACCAAAGGACATTTTATCGTCGCTAAAGCAATCACATACAACCAGCCATGATGCATTTGGATTTTATATAAATTTCAAATTCAAATTATTTGAAGACGTAACACATAAAATACATCTTCATTAACTTTTTATTTCAGTCAGAATCTTCTTCTTTGACTATTGGTAGTGATGTCTGGTGTATTAAGGTCGGTGAACTTCTACTTGTAAACGCGCTTATCCATGCGGGCAACGTAGATGATTCACAAAACAAAGTAATGCTGGTGGCAACATCGAACATTTTTTGATTAATGGTGAATCCATACTTGTTGCCGAGTGATATAGGCGAAATACAGGTGTTTCTCAAATTAATAATACCCAAAGGTTTGCTATGCCTTTTTAAAGGATAAACAACCGCGAAATGCTCTAAAGAGGTGCGATACACTTTAATATGCACATACCTTCTTTGAGTTCCCGGTCCTTCTAAAATCACATCACCGCACATTTCTTCCGATTTTGAACCGAAATTCGCATTCAACATCGGATTAAATAAATTCTTAGAAACTGAAACCGTTTCAGTCATTTTGCACAAATTTTAAATAAGTATTCACTTTAATTTCACTTCAAAAAAACTTCGATCATCGCAAAAGTAGGTTACGCGCAAAACGAACGAACGAACAACGTCCAACCAAACAGTACAGCTTACAAATGAGACTGAATCAGACTATGAAACACACTAAGCGTGACTCAAGAGAGTTGAGAAAATTTATGCACAAACCGCTTTATCATGTTACATCATAATGACGTTTTTATAGCGTACTTTTTTTTGTTAGTTTTTGTTGTTTATTGTTTACGCATTTTTCATCAAGCTGACTATTGGTTGTAGGTGATTTCCAGTTTTTGTCTCGTATTATTGGCCTACACTACGTTGATCGTTACTTCATTTGAAATTGTTTTTGTTGTTGAACGTTGTACTTTAGACTTTGAAAGTATGACTCATACGCCTTCCCTTCTTTGCGTTTGTTTATCACTTTTTCGAAGGGAAGATAGTATATTTTTTTTTCTTGAAAGCATACCCGATACACAGTTACACACATTTACGTAAACTTGCTGGTTTATGCCTAATTACCTATACTTACTCACTGTTAATTTACCTCTTTTTTACATTTTATTAGCATTTTTATAAACTTCTACAGCAGTTGAATTTCGTCGTACTTTCCGTCGTTTAAAAGTTTCTAGGCATAGGAAGAGTAGTGTTACGATGTAATTAATTAAGCAGGCCTAGTTGTAGTTTCGTAGGTTCAAAAAATGTATTAGTTTCTAGGTTTCTACTAGTCAACATTTTATTTCAAATTTCCACTTTCAAGGTAATGTTATGTATGAAGGCAATCAGAATCGACTGGCAAATTTTCCAAAACTGAGAACGAAAGGAACAGATATGAGTTAAACAGATGCGCAATTACGTTTACAAGGCTTGAAAATTTTCCGAAATATATGACAAACACATGACTCATTCGTTAATTTTTGTCAACTTTTTAATTAGTCGGTATGATTAAGTTTTATTGTTTTATCTGGATATGACTCAAATTTGTGCAGAATCATGAAATGGACAGCTTATTTTTCGTGACACCTAAAACTGTATAATATAATTTTAATAGATACTTACTACTTACATAATTATCATAAAATTAAATTTAGTGATAGAATTTCAATCAAATGCTTGACTAAAACAATTCAAGCTAATTTATGTAAATTTTTAGTATGACAATTGAGTAACCCAAAAAATTAATAATTTTAATAAATTAGATACGAATTCGTCATTATGCGCAGCTCACTTTTCTTTTGAACAAAAAGAATATTTATAATTTTGGCCTAAAAACTAACTATCGATAAAATACATAGCTGATCTAATTTTTCGATCTATGATTTATTAGTGTTAAATAAAACTTGGAAATTATCATAAATATTGTGAATAAGGAAGCGTTCATAAACTATGTTTGTAAGACCTTTCAGAATATGCATCAAACAAATTTCATATTTCATTATGAGGGGAAAAAGATTGACAACGTGCAAGTATGTCATTGTATCGAAATAAAGTTTAAATTTTCTCTTGAAGTTCACAAATACGAACATTGGTAGTTTTTTTAAATACATACTTAAATTAAAAATTACATTTTACAAATCACTAGTAATACAACTTAAGTTTAAAAAATAAAATAAAAAAAATAAAATCTTGTTCCAACTTTTTTCAATTTTTTCATTATTTCAATACACTTTTCTGTATCGTCAATGTCTGTGTGACGTCATTTGTTTTCTAGTTGTAGTTACGCGTGTACAATGTACAACGTAGACGTGGTATACTTGAGTACATAAAAAAAATACGTAAACGTAAAAAGTGGCCTTGTACTTTCAACATTATTTTTATTTTGGCAATGTAAATGATCAACATTATTATTTTTAAAAACAAGCTTTCATTCAATTGAATACAGAATCTGTACTGATTAAACTGTCGTTTGTCGTGCTGTAAATATGGTGTAATTGTGGTTGTGTAATTTAATTTTTGAGTTCTTGTTTTGTGTTCATTAATTTTTATTGATAAAATTTTACTTCATCTTTGATGTACGTTTGTTTTTATATAAATGTTACCGTTAATGTAGATTTTCAGTTAAAGTCGACTTCACCTAGTTAAAGTCGACTTTAACTAAAATAGGCCGTTATATACCAGTTAATGTTGAATTAGTCAACATTAACTAGTTAGAATCGACTCTAATTGATATCATTCAGTTAAAGTGGAATTGGCATTGCCATTCATAGCCATACATCTTTTTTGAAGATCATTGACATACCCCAGGACATTACTTCTTTGAAAACAGTAGCATCTGACTAAGCAGTGGGAAACGGGCAGGGTTTCATAAGATGCCACTGCAGAAAGAAGTGCAACTCGAAACGTTGTTCATATGTGAAAAACAAAATTTTATGTGATTCGAAATGCCATATGAGTTCAACTTGTTGCAATAAATAAATCGATCTCAAATTACGTAAATTGCCTACTACAGATTTATGTTTTTTATTCGTGTGTTGAAATATTTTTGTACCTATAAACGAATTCATTTTATGCACTTCTTTCATCAAACTCTCAATAGATGATCTACTTTAACTAAATTATATGATCAGTTGGGTTAAAGTCGACTTTAGCTAGTTAATGTGTATTTTTTTAGCCATAATCAACATTACCTGATTTCATACGTTAAAGTCGACTTTAACTGAAAAATCTACATTAGCGGTAACATTTTATACTTTCATTGCGTTTTAGAGTTAAATTAAGATATTTGAAAATTTCTTTTCAGTATTCTCAATACAGAAGTAAATCTGTCTCAACGAAGGTGACTTGCTGACGGAATTGTACATATTTGCCAAAATGATAAGATCCACAGGTACCTATCAATTTTCTGAACTTCATCGCCTGATCATTAATTATATAATTATTTGTAATTTCATATTTGTAGCGAAAACTGTCTCACAATTTTCCCACAAATATTTATTCTTCTCACATCGAACAATAACCACTCACTATACCATCAAGCCCAGAGAAAATGATTCAAGATGGAAAGGTAATAGAATATCAGTAATTGCTTTAGATTTAGTGTAAAACACCTATTTTAATTTGATGACGTTCGTTAAGACGTGAATATGGAAAGATACGAAGATGTTGCTGATATCGTTATTGTTGGAGGAGGACCATCAGGTCTATCTGCTGCCATTCGTTTGAAACAATTATGTAATGAATTTAGTAAAGATTACAGAATATGTGTGGTTGAAAAAGCTTCTGAAGTTGGTTAGTATGTTTGCATATAAATGTGAATAATTTTGATCGTGAAATGAATGAAATGATGTACTTTCAGGGGGACATATATTATCCGGTGCTGTAATCGAAACTCGAGCTTTGGAAGAATTATTTCCAAATTGGAAAGAATTAGATACGCCGTTGAAAACACCCGTTAATGTGGATAGTTTCGCATATTTGACGGAAACAAAGCGTTTTAATATACCCGTTTTCCCAGGCTAGTTGGATTTCGTTTATGTATCGCGTATAATTCTTTATTACGAATTTTTGAAACTTTCGATATTTTTATAGGATTGCCTATGTACAACCATGGAAATTACATCGTAAGACTTGGTCATCTGGTAAAATGGCTGGGAGAACAAGCTGAACAGATGGGAGTTGAAATTTACCCTGGTTGTGCTGCTGCTGAAGTTTTGTTTCATGATGATGGCTCGGTTAAAGGAGTAGCAACAGGAGATGTAGGAATAGCTAAAGATGGATCTCCAAAAGTACGTAATATTTCTACGTTAAAAGTGATCAAACCCGACGTTGATAAACTTTATCATGTTTTGCTTCCACGACAACGTTGTTATCTCACAAAAATGTTATCTTTGACGTAACGTCTAATAAATTTGCGCGAAATTTCGTGTTATTTCTTCACGATTTATTTTACCAGGAAATTAATTAGATGTATTTTCTTAGGATACGTTCGCACGTGGCATGGAATTACACGCCAAAACTACCATTTTCGCTGAAGGCTGTAGAGGGCATTTGACCAAACAATTAGAACAGAAGTTTAATTTGAGAGAAAAGGCTGAATCGCAATCTTATGGTATTGGAATAAAAGAAGTATGGGAAATCGATCCTAGTAAACATCAACCTGGCAGGGTAGAGCATACCATTGGTTGGCCTTTGGTTAGTATTCTAAAACGCGTTTAACTGATCCGTCGTGTAATTATAAAATATCTGGGTGGCGAAGTCGGTGAAATTTTCTGCTATTGTTGGCATCGTCGATGTAAGTATGTCGGTGTTGAAAATCGCGTCTATTATTGGATGAATCGGTCTCAGAAGAAGTTGAATTGGTGAAATGGATGCCAAAGTGTCTTGAAATTGAAGCAAGATAATAACGTATGTTATAATTAACTCGATCATCTGGAAAATTCAGATATTAATAATTTGATGATTTGGAAAAAAAATGCATTCTTACCGCTGTGGTTAATGATGGTTTTAAACTGAAAAATTCATGCACCGAAAAATCAATATGACGATGTAGAAGTTGTATTGAAAATATTAGCAGCTGAAACAAATTAATATTAATTTTTGAGTGGTTTTTGTAACTTTCTGAATTAATTTCGAGTTTTGTTTTTGAAATTGAGTCATATGCATGAGGACGAGGATTTAGATGATTTACTGGTGAAAAGCATTAATTTTTGCAATTATTATTTACCTCGTATTCAATTTGCTCTTCTTGATCTTCATCGATTAAATCGTGTATCAAAACATGAATCCGTTTTGCCTATATAAAGAAGACGGTTAGACGAGATTTCACATTTTTCTGAAAATTAAATTTTTACCTGATTGACCGTATTTGACGCAACATTAACGACATATATCACCGGTGATGTCAATAAAACGATGTACAGCAATGTAAACACATGAGTCCATAATTGAGGCGAATGATCGTTCGGATCACGAACCAAGGCAGTAACGATATTATAATGAACCGGTAGCACGCAAAAAAATATCACTCTCGGTATCATAATCATGAATTGAGCCCCATAGACGTTATTTATTTGGGTAGAAATTTTGTACAATGTGAAGTGCACGTGGTTTATTTTATTTAAACCGTATACATCCAAGTTTGAAATAACCTGTATGACGTTTGAATATTTAAACGTGTCGTTTTCCTGAAGTGCATTCTCGAGTTGCGAATTTATAAGGATGAATCGTTCGCGTAAATGAATCATGAAATAATCCATTTGAAAAACAACTAACCAAGTTACCGGTAAAATATAAAATTCAAGATGAGTAAATGAAGGGAAAAGGTTTTCTTCGGTGGCTTTGAAATAAACGAAAATAAATAAGAAAGAAATTGCTAAAGTGAAAATAGCTTGGATACTTTGTCGTTTCTTGATACCTTTAAATTTGAAATCCGGTTGTAAATTAGTAATTATGGCATCAGCGTCTGAAAAACCTGCAAGTTTCCAAGTGCTTGAATTATTTAGCTCGATGAAGCGACGAGTTTAATTCAAATTACCTTCTATTATCGCTTTGATGGCGTTTCGATTCGCGATTGGGGCGATTATACAAGTAATACTAAATGCGGTGTTCATCAACGCGTATCCGGCGTAAAGAAGAATATTAGTATTGCTGGTTTCGGTTCGTTGTATTTTTTCCACGTGTAGAAATAACGTCAGCATTAAAATCATAATTAATATTAAACTATAAAATAACGAGATACATTTGAATCTCAGTTCTCGATTTTGATTGAATGGAAATAAAGCCAATAAATTGCTGAGTGAAAATATCGAAGTATCTTTGATTCCAAAACTTGTTCGTGACGATTGTTCCGATAAAGCGTTCTCCATTATTCACTGTATTCTGTTAATAATTGATACTTAAAATGAAAAAAAAAAAAAACAAAACAAAAAAAACAATTCAAAACTTACAAAAATTTTCTTCCGCTTCCGAGATATTCGATCCAAATAGCTTACATTGTCACCACATTCGAAACACGAGTGATATAGTTTTGAAAAAATGAAAACTCCTCGGTAAATTTTCAACATGGAGAAAACCTAATAAAAGAATTTCTTTCGTCAATATTTGTCATGTACTTGGCATAGCTTCTTAAGTATGTTGGGAAATTGGATTGGAAATTTGACTAATGGAATATGTATTGATTTTCACTTGTATAAAAAGTGGATGAATAATTTTGGTAATTATTTTACATACTTTTTTTTTTAGGATAAAAACACCTACGGCGGATCTTTTCTGTATCATTTGAACGAATCATCGCCACTAATCGCTGTTGGTTTTGTTATCGGATTAGATTACACTAATCCTTATTTGAGTCCTTTCAAAGAATTCCAAAGGTTTAAACACCATCCTTCTATAAAATCCACCTTAGAAGGTGGTACAAGGTAAGTACAGCATGTGAGAGATGAAACAATGAAAACAGGAGATTTCCCAATCTGCGTAGATTTTCCTAAAGTACTTCTCTCGATTTTAGAATCGCGTATGGTGCCAGAGCCTTGAACGAAGGTGGATTCCAAGCTATTCCTAAATTAACCTTCCCGGGTGGTTGTTTAATTGGCTGCACTGCTGGATTTTTAAACGTACCCAAAATCAAAGGTACTCATAATGCCATGAAATCTGGGATGTTAGCCGCAGAAGCAGCGTTCAAAGAATTATCTAGCGAAAAGACATCTCCTACTGCTGGTAAAGTTACAAATATGATAAATACTTCTGGATAAATACGACTTAAACGACTCGTTTTAGGTATCGAACCAGTAGAATACGAAGATATGATACGTAATAGTTGGATATGGAAGGAATTGAAACAAGTACGTAATGTTAGACCGTCATTTCACACGAGCTTAGGTTTATGGGGCGGAATCATGTACTCCGGTGTAAGCATTCTTACCAAAGGTATCGAACCATGGACGTTAAAATTAGGAAGTACGTATTTCATAATTTATCTGGCGTGATGAATTAGTGACGTCACAGAATTTTTCATTTTTTCCAGAACCTGATAACGAAAGACTGAAACCGGCTTCGGAATCAAAACCTATTGAATATCCTAAGCCCGATGGTGTAATTAGTTTTGATTTACTTTCATCAGTTGCCTTAACAGGAACTAATCACGAGGGTGATCAACCAGCTCACCTGACGTTGAAAAATGACGATGTTCCAGTTGATGTAAATTTAAAAGTTTATGATGGTCCAGAGGGTAGATTCTGTCC
Organism: Maconellicoccus hirsutus; assembly: GCA_003261595.1. Lineage (NCBI taxonomy): Eukaryota > Metazoa > Arthropoda > Insecta > Hemiptera > Pseudococcidae > Maconellicoccus > Maconellicoccus hirsutus. The sequence goes on from QBDW01001280.1 coordinate 32,691, forward strand.
GGCAGGTATATACCAATTCATTCTGAGATGAAATACAGTTCTAATCAGCTTTATTAATATGAAGGTGAAAATTATCGAGTAAATGGAAATACCGGAAATAAATCCATTCGAGTGTATTTTCAAGTGACGTTTTAAATAAAGAATTTTTCCATGTGAAAAAATTCGAAAATTTCTATTATAAAATGATTGACGAATTTCGACTTGAAATCGCAAATTTAACGATAACTACGCAAAAACATTTCACGTCGTAGTTTTATCTGGTGAAAAACCAAATATTATATTCTGGCGGCAAATCACGACGTAAATAATGTAAAAGTTGCAAACGAAAGGAGCAAACTCGAACAAAGTTACTGTTTAACAAGTTGAATCGAGGTAACACAGGTTTTTGGTTAACTAAGGCGAAAAGGCGCGTCTTGTAAATTATCTTTGTAAAATTAACTTGTAAAAGCATCTAAATTACGCTAGGCTGTATATTTCATTTTGGCGAAATGATCATCTTTTTCTTTGGCCGTTTGTAATAAAAACGTGCCACTCGACCGGTTGTTTTACGAGCAAAGTATACTTTAGCGTGTTTGGCATAGGCGAGTAATTGTGAAAGTTACTTTATAAATTGTTGGACGCTTAGTGCAGAAAACTAAATCAAAAAGTTGAATGGTTTTTAGTTTGAGGTTGGTATTTGAAAAAATTATAAAGTTGGAATAATAAATGGAAAAACGTGCTTTACATTATTAATAACGCTCTTTTTTTCCTGAGCTTTCGGTATTTCTGTGTAACCGAGTATTGTTATTGCAGGAGTTTACGAATACGTACCGTTGGAAGATGGAAGTGGCGAACGGTTGCAGATAAATGCGCAAAATTGTATTCATTGTAAAACCTGTGATATTAAAGATCCTACTCAGAATATTAACTGGGTAGTACCCGAAGGAGGCGGTGGGCCCGCTTACGACGGAATGTGATATCTTTATCAAAGTCTGAATTTTAATGTTTTTTATAGTCTGTGTATTATTTATGTACGTATGCGAATGTACGCAGATACGTTTTAATAGTGTCTCTACGAGAATGTGTTACCATATCTGTTTCATTTATTGGTTTCGTTTTTTTTTTCCTCTTATCCTTATATTCGTTTTTCTGCGTTTGTTTGCTCTCTTGTGAACAATTATAAGTATTACGTTTCCTTTTTGTATTACGTCATTCTTTAAAGGTGATTTATTTTAACAAGGTGTACAATTGATTTGTTATTTTTGTGGTATAAATAAATACGTTGTTATATATTTTCTTCATGATGGTTTACTCGATGTACCATTATTGATGTGGAGTTTGCATATTTTGTTTAGTTGCATTTGCAAATATTTCTTTTAAGAGTTTTTCCTTTTAATTTTTATTTATTTTGTATTGTTATGACGTTCGTTTCGTTAATCTGTCGTTAGTTTTTCCTGTACAAAAAACAAGAGCATGATATAGGAGCTGAAAATTTTCTAATAGTTTTTTCATCATGAAGATGATTTTGTAATTCATATGATGAAAAATGTGATTGAAATAATACTTTCAAGATTTGTTCGCAATATGTAATATGCTTACTCATTTAAGAAACCAATTTTCAATCGAAATTGATTGAATGATTCATCATGACGAAAGTATGACGAAGTTTCGAGATTGTCATCAGTCCCTTGAACCACTCCATGGGCTCGTTATATACTAATTAAAATTTGTAGTAGACGTTTAGAAGTGATTCAAAAAAGCGTATCAGGAGAAAAGAAGCCGTTAAAAATATAAATGCAATAATAAGCGTGAGAAATAACGAAACACGTCGGTTGACAACAGTGGGCGGAAATTTTCGTAATAAAACTTTTTTCAGAAAAATATCACCAGATCATTTCTTGTTCGTTAATAGGATTTGACCTCTTCTGCCTACGTCGACCTGTGTAACCCTTTTCACGAACGTTTTGATGAATAATTTGCGAATAACGGTGTAATTTGGGAAATGCGCGGTTGAGGAATTTTCAATTTTGTACTTCTCAATGACAGTTAATTTCGCGAGGTTTACCATTTATAAAAGGGTAGAATTTGCTATTTACGATTTTTTTAAAACTTGAATTTTTTTACTTTCGTCTTTCATCTTTATAAATTGCTGGAAACTTTCAAAGCGGAATTGTGGGAGGTGAAGTAGGATTTTTACACAATTTGACATGAAGGACGTGTCTATATATAGTTTTTTCCGATATTTTTTTCTTGTTTTGAAAACCAAAAGAGACTTAGATTGATTCGAATGGAAAGGTTGTTTTTCTAGTAGTGTTTCTGTTTACCATTTATACATTCCTGTACCTTTAATGTGAAATTTTTTTTTACTTTTTAAACGCCGCGTAGTAAAAGAAAATACATGTAAATAATCGAGCATAGCATTTCAAAACATTATTTCGGCACGGTTTATCGAGCTACTTGAAAAGTTCGGCACCATGTTCAGCGATACCTTGGAGCTTTGTCGAAAATTATGAACGTGATAAGTCGCCTAATTCAATGTACGAAGGCGTTACTCTGGAGATTTTCGCAGACGTTAATAAAATCACATACATTGTAAATGCGAAGGCGGTAACGACAGTATGTACCACGCCTTTCGCATCACATATCCATTTATGATACAAAATTCGTTTCGTTTTACCGTCGACATGAGAGCATAAAAAACCCGAGTAATTAGAACGCGGTGACGCGACGGGTCTTTTTGAAAGTAATAACGTAACGTACGGCGCTTCGATTAATTCGATTTTTCACAATAGACGCGGCGCGACTAAACGACGTAGAGAAAATTTGTATTTGAGCGAGGGATGATTGCAGAGTCGCCCTTTATTACGCTGGTTTATTAGAGCTACGTAGAATTTATCACGTTGGAATGTAATTTAGTTATAAGTTCAGTTAACAAAAACGAAGTTAGTTGCAGCTGTGAAAATAATTAAAACGTTATCTGGTTTCTTGACGTTATGCATGCGTCAAAACGCGTTAGTGTAATTTACAGTTAACGTTTTCTCGTTTTTGGTATAACATTTCGGCTACAAGACGAAAAGTACGTCTGATTTAATTATAAATAAAAGCTGTTCGTTTTAATCTCACCCATGTCATACGCCTTCGATATTCGGCATATTGTATTTGATATAATATAATTTTCAGACCTTGTGAAATTTCCAATCCATCAACATAATGTATTTTTCACAAAAAAAAATTATGATACCGAAGGAAACACTCAACTAGGTAGCTAGTTACTAATGAGTTACCTTTATCGTGACGTCGTACTTATGATCCCTTCGAGCATACTGAACATTCTTCGCGAGTTTATTACCACGTATTAAAAGTATACATATTAGTTCAACCCTGCATGAGAATATAACCACGTGACGAAACGTCTACCTTATACATTCCAACTTGATGGTATTGCTCACAAACGACGTGGTCATAGCGAAAATGAATTTAAATGGCACATAGTTCAATTATCACGCATTACTGACATGGTTTCTCGATGTAATTAAAGTACAACCAAACGATAGTCTTCCCAGGGGGCATTTACGATATGATGTTCACTACCCCTAAGTACAAAAAAGCTTTTTTTCCTCCACTCCCCCTTAATCTTCACGCCAGCTGGTTAGTTCGTGTAGTACCTACAAGATGAGGGTTCAATTTATAACAACGTTAATAAAAACGCGCCGCTCTTATCTACGTATTTGTCATCTGTTATAGACCACCCGGTCTAATAATTTCGTTTGTATTCGAACGATTGAGGGAGATGTGTTAAATTTTATATTAAAGTTTTTATAATCTTCACGCCGTCGTTTGCGCGCTGAAAAGCGGTTATGTATTTGGTAAAAAACAAAATTGATTTCGGGTGGTAGTTGTCAGGTAAATAATGATGTGTTGTGTCATTTTTCTTTAGTAGAAGTACAAATCTATTCTCGGGGGTATTTTGGTATTTCAGTGGTACGAATTGTCGCCACTGATTCATTTGATATACGAATTTCTTCAGTGTGAAATTTCCTTTGGAGTGGTGAACTCGGAAACCAACAAGTGACATACCATTTGCTGCTATTTTGTTATTGTAACTAATGTAAAAAAATCATTTATTTTTGGCAAAAAAGGGTTTATGTTAATCTCATCTGTTGCCTGAGCTAGTCGTTCAACGATACTTTCATTATGTTTGAAATTAAAAAATTCTCTGTTTAAATTTAAAATGTCGTTTGGATTAAGTTATATTGAATTTTTTGACATTTTCGTATCTTGGCTGTGACACACAAATCGAAAATATTCATGAGTGTCACGAAAAACCATTACAAAAAAGTGTCAAGAAAAAACGTCACGCAGTTGTCATAGTAATTGTCGTCATGGCGACGTGTCATACTCATGTGTGATAATCTTGATATTTTTATGTCATGATAGCATGTCGTAGATGACAGGTCATTGTTATGATGACAAATCATGATCATGAGTAATATAGTATATGATGTTATGACACAAGCCGTCGTCATGGCAACAGTCGTGCTCATGAGTGATAATCTTAATATTTTCATGCAATCATAACATTTCATAAATGACACGTCATTGTTATGGTGACTTATCGTGATCGTGAGTAATACACCATATGATGACAGGTCATTATCATGGAGAAGTGTAATGTTTATGATGACTATGACTTGTTATGATAAACGTCGTTGAAATGGCCAAGTCTCATGGTTGTGAGTGACATATGATCATGTCTTAATGATATGTCGGATGACGTGTTATGGTGATCCCTCACGATCATGTTGTGATGACAGGTCACGGACTCACGGTGACCTGAATAATGACATATTATGGTGATATGTCATGATGTTGTTATGGTAATAAGTATGGTGATATGTCATGATGTTGTTATGGTAATAAGTATGGTGATTATACGTGATGACAAGCCAGGTGATTTATTTTTTCCTCTCAAAACGTGTTGCAAGTCGTATGTTGATTTTTTTCATGTTACCATACTATGTTATACTCGTAGATGACTATTCATTATCATTTTGACATGTCATGATTAGGAGTGACATGTAATCATATCATGGTAGCATGTCAAGTGACATGATATGATGAAAAATCATTATTATGGTGACGTGTCATGGTTATGAGTAGAATACGACATCAAATGACGTCTTCTGGTGAACATAATCGTTGCGAAGTGACATGAAAATTTCACACTGTTTTGCAAACTTCTACACAAGCTGAAGCTTTACAGTACAAAATAAATATTTTGAACTATTCACTTCTAAAATTCCAACCCACACGATACGTAAAATTTAATTTCTTCAATTTACCGCTTTAAGGAATTCCAAGTTTTATAGCGAACATAAAAGATTGAAATTTTGAGTATCAATTTCGCTTAATAAAAGACACAGAAAAATAAAACTGCGGTGAAAAATTTTGCCTCGAAGTTGCAAAATACCTGAAAAAATTCAAACTTTTAAATGCCTTTCCAAAGTTATACCAATTTAAAAAACAAAACCCTTTGTGGAAGTAATACACTATTCGTTTGAATTGAGTAAAATTCGCAAATGAAAAAAAAGTAATTCGAAAAGTTTTCAACAACGCTTATATTGAATTCTAGGTTGAATTTTTTCTTTCAGGTGAACACTCCGGAGTACTTTAAAAAAAATTCACTCGCGAAGGCCAACTTTTACGCAACGTTTCATTTCAACGGATGAAAAATTTTTTCACGAAACTGCCTTCAATTAGGAATTGAAAATATGTTAAGAAAAAAAAAACAACTACCGAATCGATCCATCTTTCGATGTGGCGAGTTTTCATCGATGGCAAGTACCTGCGTCCTCGCGTGTGTGAACAGTTGCGAAGCCTATTGTATAAGGTGTGGATGAATTTACTATGAAACCTGTCATCGTGTACGTTTATTTAATCAATCATTTCATTGATGTTTTCATCTTTCACCGGCTAATTCGTATTATCTAAATGACACCCTCTGAAAATAGCGTGGTAAATTAGAAATATGGGTAATTCCGTTGAAAAAAAAAACGGTATGACGCGTATTTATGAGAGAAAAAAAAGAAAAAAAATAGTAAACTTCAACTATATACGATAAAAAAGAGAAGCAAATAAAAAGAATCGAATTTAGGCAGACGCGAAAGAAGAGAATTTACACGAGGGATTAGCGAATTTGAATTACAATGCGAGTCATTCACAATAGACAGCGTCGTGACGCACGTGCGAGCCGACCACTTTTGTATACAAAACGAACCGTTGAGAACATGTGTACGCGAAAAATGCATCTGCCAATGATATTATTGTTGACTAGCGGCCGTAACTAAACCGTATATCGTGTCGGGGTTGAATTGAGCGTGCATCAACAAAAGCTCCGAAAGCTGCGTTCTGTACGATAGTGTATCTAGCCAGCGATCGACTATTTGCATATTCAAAGGCTTCTCAATACTATTAATGAAACGTTTGACAAGTTGACGTAACGATGTAGTTTTTCTTTTTTCTTCAAAATCTAATCCTTTATGTGCGAGAATAATAAAACGAGATGTGCAAAGTTGAAAAAGAATCTTTGTTGAGTTTTGATTTTTTTTTGAAAAAAAACTCTTTTAGAAGGTGCATAGGAAAGTGAGATTGGATATGAGATAAAATTTTCGAATACGTGTATTTGCTTAATTTAAATGTTCATCAATAGAAGGTATCAATATTGATCTTCGGAAGACTAGAAAAGCTCAGCTTTGTCCAGTTGTCAACATATAAGCAAGGCCGTGCAGAGAAAATCCAGACCCCGGAGAAAAATTATGCAGCCCCCCTTCCCATGAAAGGGCCAGACATTTTTTCCAAGGATCAATAATTTTTTTCAAAGGGGGTAGTTATTTTTTTACAAGGGCTTAAAACGCACCCGAGTCCCTAAAAAAATCCGGGTCTGGGGGAAAATACCCTTCCTTATTCTGGTTGGATCTGCACGTAAGTACTAATAAGTAATTGCATAGAGAAATCCCACTAAATAATATTAGGATCTGGAGAATTTTTCTACATTTTTTTTTAAGAAAAAATTTAAAATGACTATTTTTATGATTAGTCAAAGTGTGATGTAATTTCGCGAGAATTCGTCTTGCATCGTTGAAATGCTATGTCAAGTTGAAAGCAACAGCAATCAAGAAAATTTGACTTTGTGGTAAAACAGGTGAACTACTTTAAATGAGTTTATTTTGCCAAAGGCGATTTGTTCTCTTACGTTTTTAATTTCAGTTTTCTTTTTTGCCGGCAAGTCTGGTTTAATGTTTTATTACCCTTTTTCACTACATTTTGCAGATTTCTTTCACTTATATCGAGCTTTCGACGAGATTTTTATTTTTCATTATGATATCAAATATGGTCTCTGAGTGATGTTGAACTTCGTCCATTATTTTAATGGACTAGTCGAGTTTTTCTTTTCCTTTTTTCCTCGGTTTTTACAAGTAAATTAAAATTGTTAAACAAGTAATTAAGGTTTTCGTGGTGTGTTTCGGTAGAGACCTAAAGATTGGGGTTGTACGACGACGCTGCTGGTGCGAGAAATACTAATGTCGAGATATAAAACTGACTGCGATATTTGACGCTTGAAAACGAAAAGCTTTTTCAGCGTTTTTCAAACGTGAACGTCAGATTTACTCAGTGAGACAGAAATTTTAGCCCCTTTAATTTAACTTCTTTCATAACCTAATACGTTCGCCAGGGGAATAATCGAGTGCTTTGGGAAGTCGACGGCCATTTTGAAAATCTGCGATTTTAAGGGTAACGTAAAGCCCGCCGATAGGATAAGTATTTATTTGCTTGGGGTAGTCTTTCAAATTGAATTTATATCCTCGATATTTGCCAATCCCGAGGGCGAAGACGTGTGTCTGTCTAAGGCCGAAAATTCACTCAAGGTTGAAAAAAGTAATAGTGTTTTACCACTACACACTTTGATCAAGTTTTTATAAAATTTGATACAAAATTATAAAACCCCTAAATGGAATAGTTTGGTTGCATGGTGGAAATCTGCAAGAAAAAAAGTGAAAAGTTATATTGATACGAATCGTTAGTAGGACAGAATTAGTTGAATTATGTAAGTTGTTGACTACCGCGTTTTTTATTCCATAACTTTTCAATCCAATTTCTCAGCCAGTGTGTCAAAAATAAATAACTCCACATTTCGTGACACCACATGAAAGCAACTCAACCGCGATGAAGAAAACGTGACGTAATTTCTCACATGGCGGTAAAACGTGACGTGAGTCATCTGCGTGACACAGTCTTGACGTAAAGAAGTCGCATGATACTTCAAATGCATAAAACATGACTTGAATTGAGATGTGACAACGTGACGTGCCATTATGGAAACATAAATCACGGAAACATGGATCACTTAAAAACGTGACACTTAAGACATGTGATGACCAAACGTGAGACGTGACTGAAATGAAACATATTACCTCAAGGAGCACGACACGATTTAATTGAAGTGTGAATCACTTTGAAGACATGCTACTCAAAATATTAAATGACCAAATGTGAGACATGAATCTCATCAAAACGTGATGCCACTCAAGTTACATAACGTGTCAAATATGTGACGATGAAAACGTGAGACATGACAGAAACGTTATTGCTTACAGTTTTTGTTTGCATTATATGACCCAAATTGTGGCATCTCACGATTGAAACGTGAAGCGAGGACTCGAGATAGCATTGTCTTGACATAAAGGAAAACGTGACGTGGGAGCTGGGACCTCAAGTATACCTAATATAAGGCGCTGATTTCTATTTGAATTTTGGATGCGGGAAATGGAATTCTGGAGAATAATTCATTTCTGTTGATTTGAAAAATTCATTTGCGAAAGCAACATTTCTTTTTCCACTAACTGAGGTATACTCCTTCCAGTTCCAGGTGAAGCTGGAAGTGGAAATTTTGCTTCCCCTGAATTCGAACTCTCAATGCTTTATATTTATACGATGTACTGCACAGAAATATTTTCATAATTGTTTGCCAACGATCATACCACGTTGAATACACCGGTTCTCGTCTGATCACCGAAGTTAAGCAACGGCGGGCTAAGCTAGTACTTGGATGGGTGACCGCCTGGGAAAACTTAGTGTCGATGGCATTTTTATTTTCATTTTTATGTTTCATAAAATTCGTAGATATGTCATCTAATGAAAAATTTTACTTTAAACTGAATTTTTTCAGTGGGTTTCATATCTTTTGAAATTTAATTTCTTGATGAATCTTCCATAATATTTCTATTTATTTTATTTTAATGGCGAACTAAATTTTTGGTGTTCTGTACTTTGTACAGAATTAAGTGACGTGATAGATCTATTTTCATTTTATCTTCTGATTTTTAATTAGAATGCGTCTATTTTATTTGACTGCAAAAAAAAAGCTAGAATGGATATCAAAATTATCCGAAAAAATAATTTTTCTTTTTTCTATTAACAAGCCTCCATTACATATTTAAAAAAACTATATCATTTTTTAGAAACTTTTCAAATTATAATTTCATATTTTAACACAATACGGGACCTTAAAAATATAAAATTTATCCACCTGTTTTACATATTTTTTACATCAGTATTGCGTAAATCGAATTTACTATAAAAAAAAGTAATGAAATAAGAGTTTACTATAAGGAAAAAAAAATCACAAAAAAATGAAACAGATGTTACCTACCAAACATCGCTTTTCTACTTCACTAAAAACATCATTTGTATCTTTTTTAAATTTAAGTGGGATACGAGCAATTCTCGTAGATTTTTCTTTCATCTTGAGAGCTACAAGAGTGGATATTTTTCGTATTTAACTTTGGGCAACCGTTTAGGTAAACAAAATCTCAAAAGGTATATACGAAATTTTAAATTGAAAGAGGTTGCTACTTTTCGCCGAGTTTGTATGGAAAACTGTGTTACTTTTATACTTTTTTTTTACGACTGATATTTTCGAAAGTACCGAAGCACGAGAAATTGGAATATTATTTAAAATAGTTTCGTGTTTCACCTTTTACATATTTATTTTTCGGTTTATTTACCAAATTAAAGGAAAATATGTCTCTATACACATGATTGCGGATAGATGAACTATTTCTTGAGAAATTTGGAAACAACTTCTTTTCAATAAACTACTGTTACAGTTGTAATTAAAATTTTAGCATTTTTATTATTCTCATGTACAATTAACAGGCAGATATATTTTAAATAAAATCTTTTAAAGTCGTTTACTACAAAATAAATCAAAAATAACTTATGTACGTATTTTGTCGATTGTTGCTGAAAATTTAGAATTTGAGTCAAGGCTACGCAGAGATAAACGCCCTTAGATTTTTTCCCTTTTCTTTAATCGGGTGAAAATATAGGAAGAAAAAAAGCTATACGCTATCTCTGTACAAACTTCATAGACTTTTAGCTCTTTTACAAAGAGATGTAAGTGCATTGCACGGTGAATTTTCAAGTGCCCATTCGTCGCTCTGTAATAGATAGCGTCGCAAGGAAATCTTAAATCTTGTTCAAGTTACACGTTTTAAGCCCTTATTCCGGTTTTACGTGTCACCGTATCAAGTTATCCGAATTGTATTGTTCAATTTATTTAATACACGCAAACTTCTTGATACGATGAACTTGAAAAAAAAATCCGCCCGTATTCTTAGCTTTCTCGTTGACGATCGGATGGCACGAAATGCAAATTGTGTCCGACAAATTTCCGTTTCATTGAGGATGTTAATGATGTGGGTGCTAGGTGATGGGCTGATAGGATTTCACGAGAGGATTTTAAATTCATCGTGTATTGGTGATTGAGTCATATTTGTATATGATTATGTTTTTGCGCTGTTCACGTCTTACGTGTTGTTCTTCCCGATGGAGGTTCAAAAATAGATTTTTAGGGGTTTAATTCACCCTAATGTTCCACGTAAATGATAGGTTCAGGATTATTGATGTAACTAATTATTTTTGATTACTTGTTTATTTTTGCAGTGATTATAATTTCGCTCTTGAGGAGTAAAAATACTGGTAAGGAACCTGCATAGCATGAAGGGGGCATTAAAAATCGACAAATATACGTTTGCTTGGCGATGCTTCAGGTCCTTGAAAATTCACCTCCACGTATGCATCATATGTAAAAATTTCACATACCATAGACGCGTAGGGTTGTTTTCATACACACGACACAGGATCGTACAACGTTACGAATTTTATTAAGGCGAAGAGCGCAAAGAAAATATTCCTTTTTTTAGACAGCGATGTTTCTCTTGTCACAACAACGCCTACGTTTCTCATTTCCCTCATCAGTACCAAGAATGAGGTAACTTACAACCCGTAAATACACTTTCGCGCCTAAATTGAATTTTTATCTCGGCTCGATACACCTCCGTAAAAAATCGACGATGAGATTGAGTTACGCGTATTATTGGTATCTTTTATGAAGCATTTGACTTCAAAAACACTCAAGATTAACCACCACTCGAATATCTTGACATAAAGGTGGAAAAATTACTTTTCCGAACTCCTCGTCAGTTGTGGGGAAATGGGTTGAAAAAGGCTGCGGAAAATTTCTCGTTTTCTTATATTCGTACCTGTTTATTCCATTAGGAGTTCAAGCTGATGAATAATTTCGGCATCTGAGCCGTTTGAAAATCGACGATGCGCAGCGTGACCCGTTTTAGTCGAATTTACCAGTGTGTGCGTTTAATTCACAAATACCACTACGCGGAGTTCTAATTTTGAAGCGAGCATATGTTTCCATAGTGGATGCTTTTTCCAAGTAGATTTTTTTCAGGCGATATTTTTAGAAACGGTTCAAGGACAGAAAGAGTGCAACGGTATATATAGTTCACAGCGGGGTAGTTGATTAGTGAAAATATGATCGCGATAGTGCGCCACTGGAGCCAAGCTGGAAATATCAACCAGTATGAGAACTGTTAAAAACGAAATTACGTGATGTGCAACTCCAAGTACGAGTATATCGTAGCTCGATCAATCGTATATTCAAAAGTCGTTACAATTCGTCAAATACATTGCAACCGTTATAAGAATAGACTTCCTTCCTTCGTATCTCGATTTTTATTTACGTTTTCGCAGCGAACTAAAACCCGATGAAAAAAAGTATTCTTCGAATTTTATTTTATCGTTTATATTATGTTGAATGTACGTGGTGCATATCGATTTAAAATAGTAAAATTCAACCTCGAACAGATGCTCGTAATAAAAGTGAACGCAAAACAAAAGCAATCGGTTTATTCGATAAAGTCGATCGTTCGGATGCGGTGTGTTTCAATGTTAATTTAAATCAACGGCTTTATATGTTTGGGAAAAATTTGTTGATATTGTAACAACTGTTGTTTATGTCTTGGAAAGAATTACCCATGAAAAAATTCTCTTCTTGCACAGCAAACTTCGTAATGATAGATTGACTCGTATACTCAATATTAACATCCTTTCAAGGCATTAACATTTCGTCAAATTATCTAAATCTAATAACTTGATTTAAATTTAAATTCTAAAGTTACAATTACAAATGCCGTAATTGGGTGAGCAGACTGCTACGGCTTTTTTATCCAGAAAAATTGAAATTGAGGTGGTAGTTACTGGTTAGATACCATTGAAACATATTTTCATGACCAAAATTATTTTGGAATTTGGCTTCTGAAATCATGAAATTATTTTGTAACAGGTAAGATCATTAAAAAAATGACGATTTCACAAAAATTAAATAATTTACAATAAAAACATTTCAAAAAATTTTCTGGAATGAGCAGGGATCGATCGGTCAACCGTGGCGCGATGCGAGTGAGTAAAAGTATGATGGGTTCACTACTCGCATGTAAAGTGTGTCGCGCAACGGTATATAAGATCAGTCTATTCGTTATCCATATCTCTCGGGTTCATTAAGTAATTCTCTTACAAAACTCCACCTTCAATCATAGTTGAGCGTATTACTCAACGAACTTTTTATTTATATTTCTTTTCTATATACAATTCCTATCCACCTATATGATTGAGGTATGAGGTTCAATCAGCTTCAGCCACGAATACATTCATTAGTCGTATAAGGACGACCTTACCAATGGAAACCATTTTTGAGCTGTTATTCGATCATCTTATTGTATTACAATACATTATTGTATGTGATTCGTGGTGCTGTGTTTACATTGAACTTGCAAAATTTACTCGAAATTAAATACTTCACCCCTTCTACCAGAGGAATCGCGCCCAGTTCGCTTTTCTCAGGTAGTTGAGGAAAACCTCAGACCTCGTGTCTGAAGGTGATAAGTAAGGGCATGAATAAATTTCATCGCGAATTTCACTCTCTACAAGTTTAAAAAGTTTCTAGAAAATAACCCGGAACATAATGCCAATTAATATTATTATTTAATGTGTTGCGATTTCTTGAAAATATTTTTTTATGAATTTAAAATCTATTACACGATTTGAGGAACGTGAACCAAGCTAAAAAAATTATAAACACAAAGTAACGTGTTTTTCACAAGTGAAAATTAGTGGTTCCACGAACAAACCTGTGGGTTCAAAAAAGAAAATTCCATGAAAATCGCCACCGGGGAATATAAATAAAAAAATAATTAAAAATTCTCGCAAATGTCAAATTAACTAGCTAATTTAATTTCGCATACGAGTTAAGCAGTCCCTCGATGAAAATACCTTGCATGAGGTGGTAAAATCGTTGAACGTGTTTATACTCGTATTACGTATTAATCAACATCAAAAAAGGTCATTGACTTTGGTGATCTCGGTTTTCAAAATATGTTCTGTAGTTGAAAATGTAATTGATCCTGTGTATTCGTTTTCAGCAACGATTTCTCATCAGTCAACCAAAAACTTACACTTTTGCGGTTAACGACAATGTTATCTTATGCTTGAAACAATCCGACACATTACAAAAAGCCACGTCAGGAACTGTCATTTTGAAAAACGACGAAAATAAGCACAAAGGAAACAAATTAAAGAAAAGGGAGACTGCGACGATGATTGCGCGGAAATTAAGAAAATGCTGGTATCATCGAAGCAAAAACTCTTATAATTACATTTCACAATCGGACTTTTTGGCGTAGGGAATTCAACGAAACTTGAGCTGTTGTGCTTAAGCAAAATATCCGCCATTTATCGGTATACCTTGTTGGTCCAAACCAATATTGACGAGATTGAATGGTTTTCATAACGATGTTGATACTCAAGGCGAAGAAAATGAAAAAGTTTTCGACCGGGGATTACCAATGAATCTGTGATTCGTATTTTTACCAAACTTAAACAGTATTCTCATAGGTATCGCGTTCCAGTAAAGTTAAACGCTGTCGTATGTGAAGAGGAAAATCTCGCAATTTCATAATCGATATGAAAGAAGAGCTCTACATCAAATGGTGTCAAGTTGTTAGCTACCTTTTGATATTTAAATTATATTAATCTTTGTAGCTTCTTGTAAACGGCGTTTTATGTGTACTTTAAATGATAATGTGATAATATTTTCTCTACGATCATTGAAGTACTCTCCTTCGTCTTTTTCACTTTATACCCGTCGGTTACGAATTAATATTTTCATTTTTCAAAGGTAAAATGTTTCATTCTGCGGTTCTGAGTGTATAATTTTTCAAGTAGCAGGAAATACGACTTTATGAAATCGAGCACTTGATTTTTTATTCGAAAGTTCAATTCTTCGTTTAGGTTTTGAATGCATGCTTCGTGATGAATTAAGATGAAATAAATGCAATAAACATGCTTCAGTTAACTAAATCAATTTTTTTGCAATTTTGAATTTAATTTAGCGTAGGTACCTAGGTACCTAGTTACCTATTTCGTCGTTCATCCTACCAAATGGGATGAGAATTGACTGAAAGAGGCTTAATAAAATCGAACCAATGCACCAAGTTAAAAACCTTTTAAACCGATACCTATAAAAATTAAAAAAACCGTGTTTTCAAACATTTAAAATTCAATTAAAATCTCTTGTTTTATTATTTTTATGAATTAATAAATTTCATAAGTCATTTTTCTCTTGAAAAAACTCTTGGGAAATTTTTTTCATATTTTAACGCTGTATCGTGCGTTATAAAAACCAATGTTGATGATATTTTTGTTATTTAAGGATTTCAAAAGGGTACCAATGATACTTTAAAATATCTTACCCAGATTAGAGAACAGCAGCCTTGCTCCCAACATCCCTTAAGAAAGGCTTAAAATATAATTCCAAAAACAGCTCAGTTTCTTTCAGGCAGGCATTTCGACAAAAATAAATCATACGTATATCACAATTTAGTGAAAAAAATAATAACTATCGCATCCAAAACATGAGGGTTATTGCCGATAGATAAATAATGCGGGTGCGTATAAACGGAGACATATGAAAAACGAGATGATACAACGTGATAGGATAAGATTTACAAATTATATTGTCAATAGAAACCAAAAAACCGTAGTTAGCTCGAAAGTGAACGATTTTGAATTCCTTTGAAATCTCTATCCGCACGATTAAGAGTATTTTGAAGAGAATGCGCAGAGCTATGGAAAATTACCAAATACATTAGTCAACAGATGAGAAAGGGGTGATGGGCGGCTGTCGTCAATTAAATACTTTAATCCTTATTCGCCTTTTAACCATATCAATGACAAAAGCTGACAAAAATGGGTGTTTGAAACAAAAAGAAATGGATTTTGATCAACGACGTAGAATACGTAGTGAGCTCGTGTCATTTGTAATTTTCTTACATCAATCATGAGGTGCGCTTTTGGCGCTGAATAATTTACTGTTTTCCGTATAGCTTTTACCGTTCGTCATTCTTCTTCGCGAAACAACTATTAATTAAAAATTTGGCGCGTTTCAACGCGCTCGACTTAGCACCTTAGCTCGTTCCGCGAGTGGCTTTGATACAAAACGATTTAGCACCTTTGCTGATATTATATTTTTATAAACCTGTCCATGGTAAATACTGCTTCAGTGGTACGTATACCTTGTTATTGAGCGTGTTGAAAGAATAAAAAAAACTAATTTGTATAATTCTATATTGTTAATATTTCGAAGGGTGTCGCGCTATTCGCCATAAAGGGTTATTACTGCCGATAAAAAAGCCAGGTTTTTAAATATCTAAAAAGGTAAACTAGTAAATTCAAATGGAATAAAGCTTACTGTAATAAGGCAGCTGTTATAGTCAATATTAAAGCCCTGACAACACCATCTGCTTCCAGACAACCTCATATTTCTGGTTTTTCTAGATGCGGCACGCGCGCCTCTTATTGTTACACAGACGATAAGAAATTTTTATAGCGTAAACTCGAGCCAGTTAAAATGACAAATGAATCCCAATTTATCTGAATTTTTCGCCGAAATTCGACTCTACTCTAGTTTCCATTGGGTTTATTTTCTACTCAAAATGTCATATGGACAAATGTAACAACCGTTGAAAACCAAAGTCGTTGAGAGCGACAGCGGGCCCGAGGCAAATGTTTTAGAGCCCCGTTTCAAATTATGTGTGAATTGAAAGAATTATGAGAAAATTGCCAATATTATTTAATAACGAAAATTATTGGGCCTTTTCAGAAAAGCCAAGCCTAGGGCGAAGTGCCTCTTTAAACCTCCTCTTAACAACTATGTTGAAAACATGGTCTCTTTTCAGTTTTCACTTTGCGCGTAATGCTTATAAATTCAACAAATTACAGGAAAATTGTCTGTATTAACAAAGATTTTGGGTCTTTTTAGGAAAGCTGAGCCCAGGGTATCGCCATAACGGATCACACAAAAACAGAGATTTAGATCATCAGGTCACGGATTATGTCACTTTGTGATCCAATTCACAGATCACGGATAATGTCATAAAATCCAAATCATTTCGAATCACGGATCACAAAAATTTCATGATTCGTGAATCGTGATCCGTGGATCGTGTTTTTCGGATCACGGATCATTTTTCCCCTTCTTGTCAGGTGAAAACACAAAAGTGTACCCCTATGACTATGAGTTTAAAATAAACTGAAGTTTAATCAGCACACTAATTTGTTGTTTTATTTATTCGAATACTTGAAAAAAATGAAAAAACGATGGAACATCATAAAAAAAATCTTTTCTTTGTCCAATTGGGATAAATGTTCCATTTTTTTATCCCGTAGAAGTTTGTAAAAAAGAAAATAACGAACGAAAATGAAGAATTACCATTAATTATGAAACGTGGTTTTCAGTTCAGCAGATTATTATCATTTTTTTTGCTGTTTTCACTTTTCTTGAACTGTGTGCATTATGAGTATGAACATTCAAATTTCGAAATTTAAAATTTCATTTTTTGGCTTTTTGTGTAATCTGTTTGCTCAAATCGTTTCAAGTATCCGAATCACACATCACGTATCATTAAAATTTCACAACCTCGATTACAGATCACGAATCTTTATATCAACGCATGATTCGAATCACGGATCATGAGTCAAAGTTGTGATGCGGATCATGATTCGGATCACCAAATCTAAATGACTCGGGTCATTTCTACCATGGTCCGGGGTAAAGTGCTCTCTTGCTCTTCCTCTTCACAGCTACGTTGAAAACAACCTTTCATATGTTTAATTTTTCTATTAGAAAATTCGAATTTAACGTCCTCGTTTAATTTGTTTTTTTAATAAATAAATTTTTAATTAGGTACGATTAAACTCACCCTTTCTTATATTTATCTTCTCGATACGTCAACCTGAGTAATTTTCCATTAGTTTGCTTGCGTAAATGGTTGATTGAAAATTAATTTTTTTTCGCTCGAATTTCGCATTTATTTTTTCATCGAGGGCGCGAAAACCGTTCCTTTTTATTTTTCCAAACTGCGGTCCGTTGAGGTAATTTCCGTTCGCCCACGAATATGGCATGTTGAAATTTGGTTTTTTAAATTGCAAAAGTTACGAGTTTTTTGTTGATCGTTGAGCCGAAACAGAAGAGGTTTTACTTTTATTAGTAAAAATTGTGGAAATAAATGTTACCAAGGTACGGTTATTGCGATTTTCCAGACGTAAAATTCTATCGTAAAATTAGCAGGAAAAAAAAGCACCGGTGGTTCTACAAAACGTTATTTTATATACCTCACATACACACAGACTTATTCATACTTTAAACATCGTTCTGAATGTTACTCATCTCTTTCACGGCACCACCATGTATTTAATTTGTGAATCGATCGGAATAGTTGGAAAGATATAAATTCAAGCATTCGCATTTCGTCCGACGAAAGATTGAAGGTTTTCGTGTAAATAGAGCCTCGGTTGTAAATATTGCGATTACGGTGACATTTATTGACGAAAGCTGTAAATTTGTAAAAAGCCGAGGATTTGTTAGCACAGCGGGATAAAAACGATATAAAATTTACATTGTTGAAAAGATCGAAAAACGTACTTCGTATTGTTGGATTTTTCCGTGTAATTTAAGCCTCACTTCTATGGAACCAGTTGCATTTGCATTTTATTGTTACTTTTCGCTCGTTGGGTTAATTTTTTCATCGAAGCTATTTCACCCTTTTATGAGTTTTTCATTTTCGGACTTCGTGTCGAATGGGTATTGATAGCTGGGCATTTACTAGAAAAGAATTTATGTGACGCTTAATTTTTTCATCCTGTTGATAATTTTCTCTTAGGGATATACTTAGGGGAGCTCGGGGGGAAATGTCACATTTTGCATTTATGATTTTTTTTCTCGACAACCGTTCGAGCTAGAATTATCCGGTTTGGCTCAAAATGAAGATCTATCCTTCCTCTATATCCCCAATTTTTTTCAGACTTCTATCCCCATCACAAAGCCCTTTTTTTTTTATTTAAAAAAATGACCTACTTTGTGACATTTCACCCCAGCGCTGGGG